>JAQIWH010000872.1:0-38919 GCA_034695005.1 Cryptops parisi | reverse complement strand
TGTTTGAATTAGATAGTTTTAGATGGATAATATATAAATATTTTAATTATATACTGAATTTATATTATTTATATAAATAATGAAAATATAAATTAGTAATATACATTATTAGTAATATAAATAATGAGAAAACCATGTAACATGTTCACACATAATTTTCCATTTGTAATGAGTTTTTACTAATTAATATTTATGTTACAGCAGTAATTCAGGCAATGTGTACAATGTCTGGCCTTTTTTGACAAAGTATGATACAACATCTTGTATAGAACTGTTCATGTTAAGTTAGTTAACGCTTTCTTTAAGAAAAACCTAACCCACATTATTTCATAGCGTATCTATTCCCATGCTAATTTCATACATTGCCTAATCATTGTCATTTTGTATTATACACATTGTCTGTAACATATAGCTGTATACAAAGACGGTGCTGGAATAGTTGAAATTCTTATTGTTGTTTCTATAACACGTTACAGTACTAACAACAAACTGCGTTATGTTCACACACACACAGACAGACAAAGCTGAAAACTATATTATAACTCATATAATTTTATGTGCATATAAATTTTTTTAATATGTGTAATTTATACAATCTTGATTATATTAGGAATTTTGATATTGCTTTATGCAATTTGACTGAATTAATATTTAATATAAAGTTACATTAATTTTTCTGTTAGCTGAGAGGCATCACTTGTGGTGCTAGTAGCTAAGACTACTTGTAGATTAAACTAGTGCTTAAGGGTATAGATGCCAGTTTAGGTTAGTTACAAATACAACACCGAATCATTTATCATAAAATTAATAAGTTATTTGTTTGTTTTATGTAATATAAACTGGAATTACCAACCACATCACTAGCGCCACAAACGAATTAATTTAATTAACATTATTTCTTAGAGGAAAAATCGATTCGCAATTCGTGTAGGTATCAAATCATATTTGTTTAGCTAGCCCATATAGTCAGAATTTACTGTCGTTTCATTTCCAACAATCTGAAAAATAATTATCCAACAATACACCACACAAACTACTGTACCATACTGCTGCAGTAATTTCACTGCATATCAATTTTGCTATGCAGCAAAAGTGATTTTACAGTACAGTTGTGGAGAAAGACAAGGCAAACACGACACTTAACTGACCACGAGAGGGCGAAGAGAAGCAATCGACTATCTTAAGTCGATACTCTGTACTGAAGGAAGAGAATAAAGCAAATTTATAGTTCCAAATCCAAAGTGAATATAGTTAGAAATATTGCAATATGAGTTAAAACAATAAATAACTCTAAAGAATGTTGTGAAGGAACACGAGTCAAAACAATGAATTGCTTAATGAAAACAAAAAACAAAAATTCTAACTATATTCACTTTGTTCCAAACCAACCTCATGGTCATGTTTCAATCTATCTAATTGCCTACCAAATTTCAACTTCCTATGTATTCTGGTTTTTTTGCGAAATTTTTTGACAGAACAGAGGAACTCAAGTGGCTTTTATATTACAGTGGATACCTACAAACGCAATGTTTAAAATTTGACCATGCGATTTCCTTGAAAAATGATTTCAATGTCAATGAAAAATAGCATCATTGGGAAGACCCTCTTCTCAAGTTGCTATTATATTCAAAAGTCAGACTTAGCTTCACGAGTATTAATTTAGGACACTGTATAAAAAGATGTTATATCATATTTTTTTTGACAAACGATGCTAAGCATTCTGTAGAATGCCAAGATTCTATACATTGTATACCATATACATGTATTTTGTATACATTTATTTCAGATGCCGCTTACTGGAACAAATTGGCCTCCAACGAAATCAAATCTTCACTGAAAATCAAAAATAATGATAACATTGCTCGGAACATTATCTTCTTTCTTGGAGATGGATTGAGTATACCTACACTAGTAGCTTCACGAATCTATAAAGGTCAATCGAAAGGATATCGGGGCGAAGAAGGCTTTTTGCATTTTGAAAAATTTCCCCACGTTGCCTTAATAAAGGTTAGTGCACTATATCAACGAGATTGAATTACGCAATTTTTTTTACGTTACGTAATCATCACTGCCATTTGGGTTGCCACAGGAAATCCCAATTGGTGGGTAGGTTTTTCAAGTCTCCAAAATGTGTTTAAAATAATTTATTTTGGGTTTTTATTTGCATTATGAATATCGACAGTACGTAACAAAGTTCCAATGTACTTTTGTTTCGATATACCGTTTTAATGACGGGATTTTGTACTGTATTGTAAAAAAAAGTGGGTTTTTTTTTATTCGACAGACGTACAATGTGGATAGGCAAGTTCCTGATTCAGCAGCTACAGCGACTGCTTTCTTAAGAGGTGTCAAAGCGAATTACGAAACCATTGGATTAGATGCTACTGCGAAACATAATGTTTGTTCATCAATGGAAGGTGCCAAAGTGAAATCCATTGTCAATTGGGCTCAAGAAGCAGGTATTTTATTTATTTCACTAGTAAATAGCCCATCAAAAATGACGGGGAAGTTTTTATTGTTTTCATTACGAAATGCATTGTTTTATCTCATGTTGCTTCGCAACATTCGATTACATGTAGCAGTATAATGGTTAATGAATAACATGACTCACTTTCTTTGTAAGGTCGCCTTGGGATGGGGTTTCAAAAGACATTATTTAAGTGTCATTTGATGCTGTGTCATCATATGATGATGTCTTTGTCATATGACTGTTTAGCCAATGGCACTGTTTAGCCAATGGCACTGTTTAGCCAATGGCACACCGATAACGAACTTACAAAGAGATTTTTATCGTTTTATATTATAGTAGATATTTTTCTATTGTGATTTTTATCTTGATATTTGGTTATGTAAACCATTGGATTTTTCTTGTTTTGAGCCCACCAGCAGTTCAGTGCTACTGGTACTTGGTTGTGAGTCAGTTTGTTTTTTTTTGCAGGTTAGGTTAGGGAAAAAAACAAAAAACGTATTCAATGTACATCTTTTTTCCTAACCTAACCTGCAAAAAAGAAAACAACTTGAAACCATGTACACTGAACTACTGGTGGACCGAAAACAGGAAAGGTCCCCGTGGGTTGTGCAATACTTGGAGTTATATTCATAAAATACTTAGTTATAAATTCTTCATAGAACATTTGTGAAACAAAATATTTTCAAAAACAAAGTAGGCCTAAAATTTTTTTAAAGCATTAAAAATGCTTGTCAAGAAATCGCTTTATTTTCGATTTTTGTAATTTTCGATTCGATTTATGCGATTTTTTACATTGAACTCGTGCAGTATTCGATTTTATGCGATTTTTGGTACATATACGATGTGTGAGTAATAACTCAATTTTGCAAAGTTTCGTTTCGTTTTATGCGAATTTAGATTTATTGCATGTTTTGAGTACTGTTAATTGGACATTCGATTTATTGATTGTAGGCAAAAAAGTAAACAAAACAAAAGAATAAGAAAAAAAGACGTCAAAAAAAACATTTTTGACTTTTATTTATTTTTGACTTTTTTTCCTTGTATTTTTTTGACGTCTTTTTTGGACTTTTCCTTTTATTTATTTTTTGACATCTTTATTTTGACTTTTTTCCTTGTCTTTTTTGACGTCTTTTTTGAACTTTTTTTGCTCTAATCTCGATTTATGTTGATTAATTGCATTTTCGATTTCTGCAATTTTATTGAGCTATTACAGTATATGCTCACAAACGCCTGTAGATGGCAGTTAATTCTCAGCTCACTCACTCAAATGAAGCATAGGTGTATGATAATTTCAGTTTTATATTTAAAAAAAAATATTGCTTAATTTTTTTAATAAAATTTTTTAAAAAATGATTTCATTACATCGTATTTTTTAAAATTACAATATAACTTTTTTTTTAACATGTTGATATACTGTCTATTGTGTAAAATAGTTTCACAATACAAAAAGTTGCAAATATAAAAAAACTTGCACTTTTCATTATTTTATTGTGAAAATTGTTTGACTGGACTCGAAAATGTTGCAATTAATTTGTCAATTATTTCGCATGATTTATTTTAATTGACATTTTTCAACAGTGACTTATGTCGTGTACAAGGGAAAACCCATCAGGATGTAATTCGAGTGTTGAAATATTTGTGATACATTGAATATATACTTTTATATATGTTTTAGTCAATGTATATAATCCAGGCATTGTATAAAATGCCATATCTGGTTCATGAGATTTGCATGAGGTTTGGTTAAGAAAAAGTTCAGGTTAGGTTTAAATTTAGGCATAAATGTTAACTAACCTAACCTAATCAAAAATTAACCTAAACAGTTCGATACAAAATGTTATTTCATACTTTGCCAAAAGAGACGAGGCACTGTATACAATGCCTAGATTATAATGTATCATTGCCTGTAACATATACATTTAATATTGATTCATTCATTTTTGCATGTAGCTTATGTTGAACGTAGTTCCCAGAATGTATATTATTTGCAGGCATTCTATAGAATGCCAAGCCTGGTTTAGGCAATGTACAAAATTAACATTGTAATAGTTATGTTAAAAATTTAAGTCATGTTTACAGCTAGCCCTAAATTTAGGTCTAAATTATATTTAAAGGAAGTGATGTTGACTAATCTGAACTAACATTAACAACAATAGTTATATACAAGATGTTATTTTATACTTGGCCAAAATAAGACGGTTTATTATATACATTGTCGTATACAGGATGAGGCAAACGTCTTTTAACAGCTAAATATCTTTAGAACCATTAGTGGTATGAAAATTCTGATTGGACTATTGTTATGTATATCAGCCATGGGCTATCCAGTGCATTTGTCGGAAGTGTCCATGAAGGTCATTTTCAAGGTCATCTAATCATTAATATCCATTACACACCCCCACATGTGTTTTAGAAAGATGAAGGTACTCATGAAATAATGCTAACGCATGAAACATCGAAAATCGACCACTAAAAACGAAAGTTATGGGCGAAAGAAGAACAATATCACAGGGAAGCAAACTGAGGGGCAACTGCAATAGCATGGCCTACCTGACAACGGAGAAGCCGAATAGTGGTAAAAAAAGTTGTGCGACATTCTGTTAAACTGATGTATATGCATCGGTCTAATAGTGTTTCCACAATTTTTTCACCGCCTTTCTGTCAATACATTGTCAGGTAGGCCATGTTTGTTGTGGATGCCCCTGTTTACTTCCCTGTCAGACTGTATTTCTTTCGCCCGTAACTTCCATTTTTACCAGTCGATTTTTGATGTTTCTTGTACGTTGGCATTATTTCGCAAGTACCTTCATCTTTCTAAATCACATGTAGGATGGATATCGAAGAAATTAATAATTCGATGACCTTGAAAAATTACATCCAAGGTCACTTCTGTAACCTGGATAGTAAGGTGGATACTTAACCCATTTCATACCACCAATGGTTTTCGCGATATTTAGCTGTTACCACACTTTTGCCTCACCCTGTGTAACTTTCGGATGTTTGTAGAAACTGGTACTAAATTTCTATGCCAGTGAAAAGGTTGATGGTTTCTCTGTTCTAATTTCCATTGAATCAGCTGAGTTTTTATTTACTGTATTTATTTATTTATTTATTTTCAAGTTTTTTTATGTAATGGCGTATCTTGAACCTGTTATACGCAACATTGATTCTCTGAAACTTGTTTTCTGGAATGGACATTATTTATTTTTTAGGCTAAAGTTCAAAAACCTGGGTATTCAGAAAGTGCACTTGATGTAATGGCAAAATTATTATGTTTTTAAAAATGTATATATGGAAGAAAAAAATAGTGTCAACCAAACAAAAATGAGATTAAAAAACAAGATATCTACAAAAATATGGTCAATTTTTTATTTTATTATTTGACCCAATGCCAAAAGGGTACAATAATAACGTAAATTACAATATATCAAGCATACGGTGAAAGGTTCTATTGTAAATGTAGGTTAATGGAATTTTGAATGTGCGGTAATGATGGATATTTGTACTTTGATTTTGTCATCTTGACAATCTTTTCAATGACATTAGGAACGATAAACATGTTTCACAACTCTTAGGGTATCATGTACTACATGAAAATAATGACATTTAATCTTGTGACAAGAACTTAATTTGATAGTTAATCTGGTTATAAATCATTTAAAAAAATGGTTTATCTGGAGAAATTTTATCATAATCCAAAAAAGTGGATTTCGAAATGTTGATGTTATCTCTCATTATTCTTGTGTGGTTATTGTAATCTTTATATTGTAATCTTTATATTGTAATCTTTATCAGCTTCACTTGTGAGTGAGCGAGCTGGGAATTGGACGTATACTGCCATTTACAGGGGTTTATGATAATATACTTCCATAGTCCTATGTACCAAAAATTGCATAAAATGAGAGCAGCATAAATCAAAAACCGCATAAATAATGTAAGAAAAATCGCACAAATCGAACCGAATATGTGATTTCTCAAAACTCGCTCAAAAGTCCAATGTACCAAAACTTGCATAAAACGAGAATTTGTTTTCATTCACTAGATGGCATTACCTTCCCTATAGATAATATTTTCACCGATAGATAATATATTGTTCGATAAACTAAAAAAAAATTAAATTAAATTCAGTGGTATTGATTTTGGGAAATGCTACTGGAATTGTAAGCAGCCTTAATTTTTATTACGTTACTAGATGGCATTGCTTTTGCTATAGATAATATTTTCACCCTACCTAAATGGTACTGTAGTTTAGTACAAGATATTTCTTGGAATATCTTGGGCTAGTATGCAATGTATATAGATAAATACCGTAAATAATGATGGGAAAGCATTATGCTTTCATTAGATACGCAATTTATTTATTTAACCCATGTTGCTTCACAACATTCGTTAGTTATTGTTTTAGCTCATGTTGCTTTGCAACATTCATTAGTGTTATTTGTGAACCATCCAGCCAGCCAGCGACCTTGCAAAACATTAAAGTAGATGTGGTTGGTGACTGTTTAACGAGAGGGTTTAACGAAGTTCCACTGTATAGAAAAGGCAAATGCCTCTCTCTGTCCATGGAGGAACGTTTTTCATTGACAAAAAAGTAAAAATACACTTCCATAATTACATGAGTGCAAACAAATTAAAACAATATCTCTTATATGCTGTAGCATGGGTCACCTACCAGTAGAATGTGTATTACTATAAAATTAAATTTAGTGTTTTGTTTTTAGGGAAAGCTACTGGAATCGTAACCACAACTACCGTCACACACGCAACTCCAGCAGGAGCATATGCGTACACACCGAATCGAGATTGGGCGGCCGACGTCGACATACCGCAAGACAGTAAGGCGTGCAAGGATATTGCTCGTCAACTGATTGAAGACATACCTGGAAGAGATCTAAACGTGATTAGTTCGATTTACGTTTGTGATTGAAATTTTTGTCTTTGATGATGGTTTACAAAGATTTACGTTGTCGTTGATAGGTAATCTTCGGTGGCGGTCATGAAAACTTCTTTCCTGAAGAGATGTCGGGGAGACGGATGGATGGCTTGAAGCTCGTCGACAAATGGATCCAAGACAAAGAGGAACGACAAACCTCGTATAAGTATTTGGCCACAAAACAAGATCTTCGCAATCTCGACGTGCAGAATGTCAATTATACGTTAGGTGAGATATATCAGTGGCGAGATAGTTTTCTCGACGTGAGTAACGTCTGTATTGGAGGGTACATCAGATAAAAAAGGGAACGTTTTTTTGCAATGTTACAATTTTATAAAGTTTTAAGACAAGATCCAAACACTCGCTGTATTTGAGGTAAAAAATCAAAAAATTGAAAGTAGAAAATCGAAAAAATTGAATATTGAAAATCATAAATATCGAAAAAATAATCGAAAAAATTGAAAAACTAAAAAATTTAAAGTCGAAAAAACCAAATATCGAAAAACATCAAATATTGAAAATAATAAAAATCGACAATAAAAAACATCGAAAATCTAAAATATTGAAAGTCGAAAACAAGAATTATCGAAATTGGTGCACTTCTCAAAACCAAATACCTACCTATCTCAAATATCAAAAATCGAAAAAGTCGAAAATGGTTTATTGCAGTACTGTACTGTTTGTTTGCATTATGTGTTTGCTTTGCCAAGTTGCTGTGTGACCATTCAAATTGCTGCATGCAAAAGTTGCTAGATGAGATGTTACTCGCTGAAATAATGGAAACCGAGGTTCCTCTCTGCCAACTTTTCAATACCGTTGACGTTTCATTTCACTAAATATAGATCTTTTATCATCATTATAAAGGATTGTTCGCCAATCATCACTTGGACTACGATTTCAAACGCCGAAACAATTCGCGAAACAATACGCAACCATCGCTGAAAGACATGACTGTGCGTGCCATTGAAATGCTGCGGAAGAACTCGGACGGATTCTTTTTGCTAGTCGAAGGTTAGCAGCGGACTATTTCGATTCACTTTTCCAAGTTTTTATGGATTAGTTTTAATTTTCTAATTTTTTGTAGGAGGACGAATCGATCATGCTCACCATGACGGTTACGCACGTCGTGCTCTAGACGAGACGTTGGCGATGGAAGATGCGGTCAAAGCCGCTGTGGCGATGGTCGATTTGAAAGATACACTTGTCATTGTCACTGCCGATCATGCTCATGTCATGACTATTAACGGGTATCCGGAACGAGGAAGTGACATTTTAGGTAAGGAAAATGCGTAAATACAGACCTCGAGTTTGGAGAGGGTCACACAACACTTGAAAGGAATTATCGATAATATAAATAAATCTTTTATCGATACGTAGAAATATAAATCATTTATAATATAAAGAAATTCTAGTTTTTGATTGGATTTTACAAACATTTTCCGAAATTTTTATCAAATATTTTTACGTCCGGTCATATGTATCAAATAGCTTTAGACGGGGTCAAGACCCCCACTGTATTAGGAACACCCTGTAGATTAAGTTCGTTAAAATGTGTTCAAGTATACCTTGAACTATATTAAACATGAAAAATCTTGTTGTTTTGGTTCATAATAGGTTTTGCGGACGACTCGGATATCGATGGAATGCCATACACGACTCTGATGTACACCGACGGTCCCGGTTTCAACTATACTCACACCGGCGAACGATACAACTTGACCAACGTTAACACCAGTAAGACAATAATTCAATTTGTCGATGCATTTTTTTGGATGAATTATTTCAAAACATGTCACGGTGGACACCCTGTATAAATTTGAAGAAGAAAATTTTGTTTTTTAAGTAAATGATTTTTCGAACTCTTTCTAGGTGATTGGAGTTACACGCCGTCGGCTGCCGTTCCCATGATAATGGAAAGTCACGGCGGGGACGACGTCGCTTTGTACGCGCTGGGTCCGATGGCTCATCTCTTCCACAGTTTACACGAACAGAATTACGTCGCACACGTCATGGCTTACGCAGCTTGCATCGGACAATACGCCGACGATTGTTCACGGCCGCAAACTGCGTCGTCGTCGTCGAAGAACCTGTCTGCGAGTTGCAACATTGTATACTCGATCCAATTTTTTACCCTTATTTATTTCTGCTATTTTTCGAAGTATTTTAGATGATGATGATGATGATGTTTTTTAAACCCGAAAGAGTGCCATACACGACAAGTATTTTTTTAAACGTTTTAAATTTTTCGTCATAAAAAAAAAGATATTTGCACTTATTTACAAACAAAAATAAACTTCCATAATATTTACAATTTATAGCGGTGTTGATTACATTAGAGAAACTGGCCTCGATTTCCGTTCTCTTCGACGTATAGTTCCATCTGCAAGGTTGAACAAAACGCATTATGTTCAAAGTTTTTATGCGCACGTTTCGAATACGACGTTTTAAAAAGCTTATTACCGTCAACAATTCGTGATCAATGCTCTTCAAAGGAACGATGTGCGGATCATCGATTTGAACGTGCGATGTTTCGGCTTCAACCCATGGAAAATCCTAGTATTAATAAAAAAACCATGTTAGACATTTGTACAGGGTGTCCCATAATTCAACACTTCATTTGTTTTTATTATAACTTTTTTTTCTTTCACGTTAAAAATCAACTAAAAAATGTCCGCTTTTTATTAATGTTGGTGTATTTTCGCTGAAAGTTGAAAGAGAAAAATAAGCGAAATTTGGTTCAATCTTAATTTCATGCATTTTTGGTTCTTAAATTTAAATCTCAATTTCAACATATTGAGATCTTTGCCACCTTTTTCTTAAAATACATCAAGTTGATATTGAACCAAATTTCACTTGTTTTGTTTTTCTCAGTAAAAAATACTCCAAAATTAATAAAAAAGTGAATAATAAATTTTTATTTTGAGTTGCTGTTTACTAGTGCGATAAGAATTAACTAAAAATTGAAGAAAATTATCATTATAAACAAATGGGGTAGTGAATTATGGGTCATCCAGTATCTTTCGTAATCGATCGTGAATCGTCACCTGAGCTGCCGGGTCCACTTCAAGATTAAATGCCGTCAAATCGTTGGTGTAAACTTGGATCGCAAACGTCGCATCTACGAACGATATACGGTAGGCTAATTATTAAAACCGTACTTCATGACGACAAACTTCACAAAGCGGGCAACCTTAAATTCACCGACGTTCGATTTACGGACATTCGCCATAATGTCGTTTCACGTTCTTACCAGGTGGCAGCGGCGGTAAATTAGCATTGCACGTGGTGATCTTCAAACACAATCCTCGGAGCGCTTGTTCGAGATATATCAAATGCTGGTCTTCGCTAGCAAAACGAAGAAAAACGTTTAAAACCACGACGTCGCTAAACGCTTCAATTTGTTCCGAGCGATACGTACATGTCCTTGTTCAAAGACGTCGGCGGTTCGACTCGGAAAACGAATTTCTCGAGCACCTGGTTTTTAGAGTTATGAACGACTAAAACTACCCTTTCCAAGTAATATTTGGTGACGACGAGTTTGACGGCTTCGATGGACTTTTCAATGTAGTCGTTGACGAGTGGATGTATGGACATCTGATGAAATGTAAATCATTATTTTTATTAATATGTGGATATTGTTTGAACAGAAAAATTGTATCGTGTTATACTTACTCGTACAGGTACGTTGTATTTCTTACAAGCCTCAAAAATCGTGCTGGGATATAAATCTCGGATATATAAAATTTGATGAATGGCAACTTCCAAAAATTCTGCCAAAATATCTGTTGTCACTGTAAACATGAAATGTAATTTCATATACTGTATGTATTTGTACACATGATGATATCAAGAATATGTTTAACTTATCAGATGGGAATCTTGTTTAATGATTAACATTTTTACAGAATATATTACCTATCGATGTATCCATTTTTATACCAATTCTATTTATCGAAACATCCTATTTATCACTTATCGGTATAAATTCACCAAAACATCATTTGTTGTTGTTATATATGCGGTTGTTGTTATGTATGGTTCTCTTGATTGACATCCGTTACTCCGCCCTATTCTGTGACGTCACTGTTAAGGTTACTGTTGTGACGTCATTTCAGTGGAAGCCCGCCTGCTTGTTTATGAAAATATCATCAGACAACCAAGTTTGAATCGTCTGTGTTGAGCAGTTGATGTTGTTTTCTTCTGTTTATTAATGTACAGTGTTTATATTTTCATCCAAAAGGTGTTCGAAATGGTACGTATCATACTTTGGTGTCATAATTTATAAGATTTATTGGTTTATTATACTTCAAAGTGTAAAATGTATATTAAACTAAAACTAGCTAATTAATATACATCGCCTTTGGGGCTTCAGCAAGGTGTTTGCGTTTCCGACCGAATATGATGTACTTTCGATATAGCCACATATTATGTATACGTCAGTGTAAAGGTACACCCTTTATTAATTTATACACATATTCGTTTAATGTCTGTAAACCCTTATTAGAATACGTGAGCAACTTATCAAATACCCGACGAATTTGATAGTTTTGTGCAACTATTTCAGTGCCACCAATTTCACAGTTTCATTGGTTTGGAAATGTTGTCCTTCAATTTCGCTTGTCATTTCATCTCGACAAGTGGTAGCTGGACGTGAATAAACGCTTTTTGTAAAATGACAAAACAAAGTTGTACGACAACGGGATGCCAAACCAATGAAACTGTGAAAATGGTGGTCCCTGAAATGGTTGCACAAAACTGGAGCGATCTCTATCAACTCTTGAGAATTACGAATAGAATAGCTATTTTGAATCACCCTGTAGCTATGTATTAGCATCATGTTTATTCTGATGACATGTTTCAACTACCTTTATTGTCTGGGAGGCAAAATTAACGAAGATATCAAAGTAACGAAAATATGCATTCTATAGTTTGCCTAGGCTTTTTTTTGGCAAAATATGAAATATCTTATACAGGGTGAATTATTTAACGTGAGATATCCAAATATTATGAAAACAAAGCATGTAACAAAAATATTTTAAATGTAAAAAAGATCATTTTTATTACAAAATATATGATTTACAAAGTGTACTAATACCTAAGATTATTGACACGTTCAAAATTGTTGTCTTCATATAGACATTTTGTGAAGTAGCTCCCGAATCGCTTTGCTATGACAGCTTCGTTGATAATATCGATCCTATGAAACAAATTAATTGGTCATTAGTGGAATAAGATTAAAAATTGCATGTCGTTTATTTTTAATGTTATTTCAATTTCACTAAAAAAAAAACATGTTACCCTCCATAAAATGATGTTGTTTTCCGATCCAAATGATGTTAAGCCAATGGGCTCGTAATTTTGTACGGAGGTTTCATTTTCCGTCAGTTGCGTTATTCTCGCACATTTTCCAATCAGTCTCGGCCGAACGCGTCTCTTACTGTGTCTTCCCTCGTACAATGCATCACTACGAAATTTTGGTTTTACATGAAAATCAAGCAATTACAAAATTTATTCCAAAAATTCTAATGTGACTGGTTTAAGTACCATAGAGTTTCCAGAGATACCAATCGTATTTTCATTTTCAAAATGTTTTTCACGTTTTCTTTTTCGGAATCTCGTTTATTGCATTTGAACGACGGAAAACCCCACAACAGCAACGTTCCTCTGCAACTTGTGACTAGAATAGAACTGTTTGAATCGTGAGATGGTGTTTACCACCATTTGGGCAATTTTTAGGTTAAGACTGTTTTGCAAGAGTTGTTTCGGGGATGCTAGGCTCATAACCTATTGGCTTGGAGGTTAAATAGCGCCAATAAAAATTAAACACATGCAAACAGGAAGAGTAAAAAATGTTGTTAAAACTGTTTTGCAAGATAGAAAGCTGGACCCATAACCTGTTGACTTGAAGGCAGAATAACATCAGAGTAAAAATTGAACACAACAGTAACATGCAATAGCGGGAAGAGTATACTTTTTTGTTAAGACTGTTTTGGAAAATGGAGGAGAGCTAGGCTCATAACCTGTTGGTTTGGAGGCAGAATAGCAACAGAGTAAAATTAAACACAACAATGATGAAGAGCTGGGCCCATAACCTGTTGGCTTGAAGGCAGGATAGCAACAGAGTTACAGCACATGTTAATAATTTTACAGTACATGTTTACCTACATATGCTAGTGATTTTATGGATACATGACTTACTTTGAGTGAGACAGTGTTAGCGATTTGACTTCGTAACTTGTGAAATCCAAAAGTAGCGTAGGTTCAATGGAACTGAAAACTAGGAATCCGTTTTGGGCATGAACGGCGATATATTTCTGTGTTTTGATATAAAGAAAATGAACGGATTATGGAAAAATGTTCAAACACTTTGTGAACAATTATAGTCAACTTTGGGCTTACAAACAAGTCGAGACATTTGTGTGAATTGTGACGTTCATTAATAATAATGAAGGTTGTAAATCGAACATTGGTAAACCAAGAGTGTTGCCTGTAAATACCGTGTATACATACGTTTGCAAGTGATGTCAAAGTGTGAATCGTGAGATGATATTTGAAAGTGTATTCTTTGTCGAGATCAATCTGAAATGTCGATGACCAGTTGTCAGTAGACCAAACGATAATAACGTTGTCTCTTGACGCACTAGCTAAAGTTTGATCTGCAGAAACAATATTTGCATCAAATTTAGTTTTGATGTGAAATTTGACTCATTTCAAAATGGGGTTACCGTTGACTGCGATCAAATTGTGAACTTCCGCTTTATGGAGCAACAGTTTGCATACGTATTTCAGACATGGTAGCCATCCTTTTCGACTAAACATAAAACAGACTGTAAACAAAAGAAGTAGAAGATTAGTAAAACGATGATTGTTATAAACTTCACATGTTATGTATTGCATACTTATTTGTTTCCCAGTTGCACATGTTAAAATTTTTTCGTAAAATGAGGCGACGTACATCATATCTGAAAAATTGAACCAAAACTGTAGCAATCATGATGTCATAATTTTGTGACAGTGTAATTTTACGTACCAGATTTAATAGTTACGGTGTGATCGCACAGATAAGTGAAATTTCGGTCCCAAATGGTGATGCGTTTACCGATGCTACATGTGAGTTTTTTGTTTTCCAACGTCGCGATGCACTTAACATAGTAAGAAATTGCTTTTTGTCATTTCATGAAGAAATAATAGTCGTTCAATTATACAGTGTGTTCCTGAAAGGTGCATTAAAATTTTAACCGTGCTTCAAAACAAAGCAAAAAAATCCATGGATCCAGAACTGCTTCGCTTTACATTGCTGTAAGTATGCAAGCAAATGAGTATGCATTTCTGGACCCTTGTTCATATGAGCTTTTTGCTTTGATTTGATGCGTAACATTTGCAATAAATTTTGACTAGACCTTTCAAGAATACGTATTCTTAAAAATAGTGTAGGGTAGGGTAGGGTAGCCTACAGTATTTGGAAGAACTACAGTTTACATACTGTATACTCCATTTCAAGTTTATACAGCAGCATTGAATCAGTTAGGAGACCGGTTCACATCTCATCTTCTGCCACTAGCTGAATGTAGTTTCTACTTGCCCAAGCTAAGTAAGCTTAAGGATACAAAGTGAAAAGCGTGCTCGGTTCCCGATTCGTGCTTGGCATTTAACTGATTCAACGCTGCTTTATAAACCTGAAATAGAGTATAATTGCTTGATTATAGTAAAAGTAAAGTAAATCACCTGTATCGAACATTTCACGTCCAGAACTTTAAGCTTGTTGCCGTTTTTTAAATCCCAAATCTGTTGCAAAAAAAAAAAGTTGTGCTCATTTTATTGTTAATTTTATATATTTGATTTTAATATTTTTGGGTATTTTACGCACGATGAAAAAGTTATCCGTTGATCCCGTGATTAGAATGTTTTTGCTTTCGTAAAGACCGCAGGTCGGTTCTTGGTATTGCATACAAGTGATACGTTCAGAATGGCCATCTAACGTGTGGGTGATGTCTCCCGACTTGAACGAAAAAGGTTGAAGTAATTGTCAATAACGAAAATAAAATAAGAAACAACAAAACAAGATATTTGTATGAATTGAGGAGTTGGGTGAAAAAACGACGTAAATCCACTTGCATCATTATTCCGTAAAAATGCATATATTGAATCGTTTTAGACCAGTCTATACCATATAAAGACATTGGGTTGCCTATAATTCGTACTTTCAGAATTTTTGGAACGAGAATATTCTTAAAAAAAAACGGCATCAATTTGAGGCTTGTCAACAAAAGTTAATAGGTTTTTTGCAAAACCTGTTCATTTTGCTTCTGTAAATATACAGTTGACAAGAATGTTTTTTAATCTTAAATTTGAACGTGCCAGAAGTTTTTCTCAAAACTTAAAATTGTTTGAGTTGGACCATTACCCAACTCCCCCAACCAACTCCCAACTCCTCAATTGTAATGTTTTGTTGTAGCAAATGCTGGTAAATTGGACATTTCGTAAACCGATAGTTGCCTGTACAGTAAGTTGGTATCATATTGCATCTTCGATATTGTGAACATACCTGAACGTTCCAAACCAAAGCTGCATTGTCATCGCCAGCAGTCGCACATCTAAATTTTAACTGTCATTTTAAAAATCTATAAAATACGTTTTTGCAATGTTTGTACGTAAAACATAGGTAATTGTCGATTAATACGTTTTGTTGTAAGCCACAGCCTACTCTTGTTATAACATGGTTTTGAAATTCAAAATTTGAACAGTGAACAATGTTCTCTGAACATCATACAAAAAGTTATTCGACACAAGTTTTTGAAATCATTCAGCATAAAAAATTCAACATTTTGAGAAACAGCGTTTAAACGAGGATTATCCGTGTTTCTGAACGTCACCTCAATTCGTCGATCGGTAGAAGTATCCTGACGCGGCTCGTACTACCGCTTAGGATCTGAAGGCTTGTGTAGGGATTCAGTGCGAGGTCGTCTTCATGCAGCAAATCCTTTGTTGCAATGTGAAACAAGTTATAAACAAGTTATAAAAGTTATGCATTGACAATGCCTAGGTTTTGTACAGTTAAGGCTCGATTTATGCCTGTTCATGTATTTATTTGGAGTGTTCAAGGAAGAAATAATTCTTGGAAGAAATATCACTTTCCAAATGGATAACCATAATGAATTAAACCATAGTGAACTAACTCACTTTTTACAGTTTCTGGGTTAATGCACGAAATGAGGCCACTAATCTAGGCATAGTCTAAAAATTACATCGCTGGACCAATTAGAGAGTCACACAATGGACAAACATGTAAAATCGTTTTCTCAAATTGAAGTTTTTTGACTTAGTTTGGTATGGTTTAAGAAGATCCCCAAATCAACACTAACCTCATGAACGCATCTAGACCATAAATCGAGCCTGTGTGTAGGGTGTTCCTAAAAGGTCTAGTTAACCACAGATCACAACAAAGCAAGAAGTCCATATAAACATGGGTCCGAAACTGCATAATCATTTATTTGCCTGCAGCGATTACCACAAGACAAATAGGCCTATTGACACGACTTCACCTTGTTTTTTATCTGAGAAGGGAAGTATTTCTGGATCCATGTTTATGTGGGTTGTTTGCTTCATTTCGACGTGTGTGGTTAAAATTTGAACCCTTTTAGGAACACCCTGTATCTGTATTCCATCTTACTTCAAGTTGGAATCCTCCATTGATTTCCGAGTCAAAGAAATTCATGTTTGTTCTTTGTTGTGTTTTGTTTGTTGCAATTAATCATCTGAGTGAAGCACTTTGGGTATTACTGATACTAACTATCTAGTTAGTCCAATCATCTGAAGTCAAAAGACAAAATGTGTCATGACTCATATACACAAAGTATATCCACATGTGGTTATCACCAACGACTAACCACATTTTTTGGGGAGGGGTATTCTAACATTAATCGTGATTAACTATCAGATTTTTTGGAATCGTTAAGTTTTTCGTATAAAATCTTTTTCTGTTTAATCAAACTTTCATTACATACATATATTCACAAACAAATTTGTACGCATTTCACTGAAAAATAACTCAGTCGGGTTTCCAAACAACATCAGTCTTTACACAACACCACTAAACGCTGGACAAAATAATAATTAATAATAATAAACGTTAAAACTTAAATGTCCCATTAACAGCACCACAAAATAATAATAATAAAATCAAAAGATTATTACATTTAACGATAGTTTACCGTATAATTTGATTGATAATGCTTGAAGCATTTCAAAAATAATAATTTCATAGGTTTATATGTATATTATTTATATATATATATTTATTTATTTATCTGTATTGGCAGTGTATTGAAATCAATAAAAAAATAATAATAAGTCATTTTAAATTACGTATGAATTAAATATTATGAAGCTATGTTCAACAGATGAGGTGTGTTTTATTTATAATAAAGTATATATGAAAAATTATGGTTCAGTCTTTTGGCGAACGTAAAACTTGTAACAGTAAAAAAAAAACCACATTGGCGTTCTTTAACAATGACCGTTGCACTTTTCGACAGTTCGTTCGTTTGTGTCGACGACGACGTTTACAGTTCATTCGTGTCGACGTGTTTTTGTGTGTATCAAAAAATCACTGTAACGAGTTAGAAAAAGAAAACGAAAGTTTCGTTGATTTACGCATTTTTGTTTTTGTTTTGTTATCACTGCCTCCCGACTTCATCTCGTAACGAATTGATCCGTGCGCAGATTTTGAGTGCGGGACCCAGCTTCATGTTCATCGTCGTCATCAAGTGGTCTTCTTTGAGTAATAGCAAAGCTTGTCCGTCGATCTCTTGTAACCTGAATTCGTCAGCGTAATCTGAACACCCGGGCAGAGCTTTGATGAATTCGAATACGTTTTGTACCTGAAAAAAAAACAAGAATGTTTCGTTTGTTCATCATGGTTCCTTTTTTTGGGGGGGGAGGGGTGTTTAGGAATGGGGGGGTATAACTTACCGTCCATTTTAGCGGATCTTTTGAAACGGCAGGTTCGGGAACGGGTTGCGGTTCTTGTTCGGGTTCTGTGTTGTCGATTTCCATGTCTTTCTGACTCGTCGGCGTCGTAGGCGAAAGGGAGCTTTCGGCACCGGAATGGGAATCGCTTGTTTCCTCTTTCGGTGACGATTCCTCCGCTTGCTACAAGAGTTTAAGATCGTAGTTTTAGAAACGAGTTTTGACGATGCAAATCTTGGAAGTCGAGAAACTGCAAGATATGATACGAGCTGCGGCAATTTAATTCCTGGAATGATTACCTGTAAAATAAGGTGGGCTGTGTGTGTTTGGGACAATGTTTTAACTAATGCTGCTAAAACCGTAACCCAATTGTATTGTACTGGAAAGTGAGCAGTTGCGAAAACAGTACAAGTGTATGTCAGGTTTTGGCGCCAAAATAAGTGAGGAAAAAATTAGACCGCCACATTCTGCAAGCAGAGATGCGCAGTGTTTAGGACGCCCAGGCTAAGAAATTAAATTACCATATTGGATTATCCGCTCTATTCACCTGGTTATGAATTCAGGTGTTCCCCAAAGATCAAAACTCTCATGAAATGACCAAGATTTTCAGACATTTACGACATCAAAACACGTAACGTGGCGAAACAATTCAAGAGTACTCCAGAAAAGGAGTTCTAGAAACGTTTCCGCCAATGGAATCAATGTCAAACTTGGTATATATTTTATGTAAGGAACTTCAGCATCTGTGGATTTTGTTCTCTGCAGAAAGCGCTGGAACCAATCACCCATTGTACCGCGAAACGAGCATTGCATACAGTATATACGAGGCGTGACAATTTAATTCCCAGAATCCATCTGTACAAAAAATATGTACACAGCTATTCCCCCAGTGGCTACTTTCATCTTCAAAGTCTATCTTTTTTGTAACTAGAATTCCTCATTAAACCGTCCCCTCCCATAGACCGCTGCCCCTGCTTTTTGCCACTAAAAAATACATGAGATCCAATGTATTTTCCCACACATTAATCTGCCACCCCCTCATATTGAGTCCCAAAAGTGGCGGTTTAAAGAGGTTCGACCGTATGGCGTATTTGCATATGAACGATACACATCCTCTACAATGTAGATGCTTTAGTTACTGTAATGTTTAGGAAAGAATAATGACGGAGCTTATTTTTTCATTGTTTTAACTCGTTTTGGCAACATTCGTGCAAGCACAGCCAGGATTGCACATTATGCGACAGTTGTACTGAAAGTAATGCAAAAAGTGGGCATAATTTCTTTTCACTAACAGACATACATTATTCAACTTGCATCCATGTTGTTAAAGTAACTTTCTTTTATAGCCGTGTGTAATGTACGCATATGCCACGTACATTTTGTTTACATCCTTTGCTAGCATGCTCCAGTTTACAGCACATCACATGGTATAGAATCAACATTTTTTTGCAAGACGCGTACGTAAAAATTGAGGGTGAAATTAGAGCGAGTGTCAAAGTTTGGATGTGTCATCACCGCGTGGTGAAACTTGGTTTCAATTATCGAAAGGAGATTGAAATTCGAGGAATTCCAAACCACTGGAAAGAAATATTGACCAGTGGTTCTGCAGCAACCATAGTTTTGCAATTTCAGGTTGCAAAACCACTTTTAATCACCACAGAACATTGCAGAACCAATTGAATTTTTGTCACTTAAGTTATCTCAAATTAAACCCCAAACTTAACTTATACGCTTTGTGCTCAAATCCTTTCCTACATGCAACACTATTCGCTAAATTGGGTGTCGACACACCCACACATGTACAACGTTCGTGTGGAGGGGTTCAACCACACTTGCATGTGGTATACAAAATGTACTTGCTGCTTAATGTAAATGCAATTTTGTACATACAAAATGTTTCCAAAATTTGTTTGGCAATTTCAGATTGCAAAAATTTTCTTCCCAACAAACTCATTTTTTGTTTTTCATAAAAACTACAAGTTAAAAGACAGTAATCTTTAAACAATTAACTAACAAAAGTCTTGGTTATTAAAAATGCACCAGTAAAATTTCATACCAGTGACTCAACATCAAAAAAAGTGTCAAGATACATTTGGTCACCCTGTAGGCTACAGCGACTTATGTAACTTAATGTGTTCTACGACCCTTAATTTGTTTTTATTGCACAAATAGTCGCTACTGTATTATACAGGGTTATTCATTATTCCATGACACGTTACAAAGATTCAATACTCCATAACTACTCAACAGATCTTTGTGTTACACTTAACGAAAGGGTCTCCAAGTTTTGTTTTGACAGAACCACAGGCGTGTAGTTGCCGTGGTTCTCGCTCGCTAGGAGGCAGTTTTTGCAAAAGTACCGAATTAACTCAACACATTTGACTTCTTTTTTTTATATGGATGTACACCTCGTAGGAGTCATTACAGAGGACAAAATATGTGCAAATTAATGTGATTGGATTTTCTTTATCAAAATTTCAAATGCGACGCTGATGACTTGATGTTGTGGCCACCACGGTCAGCGATTGTAGGGATTTATGCGAATGCGAATTTTGCTTGAAGGGATTTATCAAGGATAACGTTGGTATAATCTTTTTACACTCCCACTCAAGAATATCGCCGAGGCCGTGGTACTGATAAACTAACATGTTTACACGTGTATGGAAAATTGTGAATATGACTGCAATATGTCAGCAAAGGTGGACATTTATGATAGTATCTTAAAAACTTGGAAATTGCAGCTTTCATTCATTGTAATACAATAAAAGATCTGTTGAGTAGTGGTGAATTTTTGTAATATCTCACGGAATTATGAATAATCCTATATAACATATTAGAAATCACCCCGTCGATAATGACGGGGAGTTCCTGGTTGATTATCATGATGCAGACGAGACGGCTAATGACTATTGACGTAATTGATGTGATGCTTCTTAGACAATGGCTATCAAGGTAACAACCACGCATTTGCATGTGTTGCCATGATAACATTCGATAAGTGCAGCTCCACATTGCCAATTATTATATACTAGTAAATAGCCTGTCACAAAAAAAATGACGGAAAAGTTTTTCGTATATTATGCAATTCATTGTTTTAACTCATGTTGCTTCACAACATTCGTTGCAGTTATTTATTCTTTTAACCCATATTGCTTCGCAATCTTTGTTACAGTAAGAGTAGCGATAAGTTTTGGTATTTTCACACATGGTGCAGTGACTACCATAGCTGGTGAGCAGGTTGGTCTTTTATTAGAGTAGACTAGCTGTACGCCCATCAACAATGACACGAAGCTTTTTATCATTACGCAGTTCGTCGTTTAACTCATGTTGCTAGTAACATGAGTGTTATACACACACAGCTGAGCTATATAGGACATGAGAAGCTAATTTCCTATTTTAAGTATGGAATCATGTAACGTCGAGCATCGTCTGTGCGTTTAATTTGGAAGGCTCGCTCATACGCGAGCTGATGAAAATGTTTCCACACTTCACATGCAATTTCAAACAAGTTGATTTGATGAACAGAACCACTTACCCAGTCCTCCGTGGTGACGTTGGACAGCCTCGACGACGGCGATTTCCTCCACCCTTTCCTCGACTTCATGCCGTGCTTCTTGCTTTTGGTGATGATGATGTCGGCAGCTGCAAAATGCAAATCAACATTTGTCTCATCAATTCCGTTCCTGCTAATAGACAAAACTGACAGAATACCCACAAGGTAAAGATGAAAAAAGCCCTATACGTTTTGAACATCCAACATTGTATCGTTTGGCGCACGAAGTCGAGCAGAATCTCTTGGACCGCTTAAATTTTCGTTTCGCATCCACCTTCCCACAGAATTCGCATTTCGCCAGCTCAGTGTCCGTCTTATCTTTTTTCTCTATCAAAGTACAAGTTGGACGCATTTCAGCGAAATATCTACCAATCGCTCAGATACATATATATTTACCGAGTGGCGCAAAATAAAAGTCGATTTTTTTAAATACAGTGGTCTAAACAGAAACGCAGTTTGAACGAAACTCAAGAATACGTCGTGTAGTTCATACTCGATGAATGTAATCTTGAATGTAATGAATGTAGTCTTCTATATGCAGTCGCCACGTCACTGTAATCCGCAAAAGTTTAATACACATGTTACCGGCAACGTATAGAATCCAGGCATTCAATAGAATGCCTAGTCTCTTTTGGCAATGTATGAAATAACATCTTATATATTACAAATACAACTGTTTAGGTTAGTTAAAGTTAGGTTAGTTTACATTTAATCTCTATTAAAAAAAAATTGATTACATTTTCAACAAAACCCTTGAAAACGAGCTATTCACACCGAACTCGCTACGTTTTGGAGAAAATAGTTTGTAAACATGCTTTTCGCACTTGAAACAAGCTATTTGCACTGAATGCGCTATGTGTAGATTTGAACCTATTTATAGTTTAATGCATAGATTTGAACCTATTTATAATGTAATGCATAAATTTAAACCTAACCCAAATTAAAATTCAATTCGCTTAACAATGCTATGCCAGTACCAAATTTCGTACATCCTAAACCAGGTTTGGCATTCTATAGAATGCCTGGATTCTATACATCGTCGGTAATGGATATATTTCAAGCGAAACTCGTTTACATGTAACGAATTGACAGAACATATTTTTTTTTCTTTTAAGTTTTGGTCGTTTACTACACGACATGCTCGAGTTTCATTCAAATTCATAGAGCATATCTGACGAGTCACCATTGTTTTTAAAAAAGTCACCAAATTGCCGCACTCGTTATGTATACAAAGAGAAGCATACGTAACAAAATACGCTTAATCCAACTCAAAAAAAAAAAATAAAACCAATACACGACACTGACTCCTTAAATGTTTCATTCTCGGAATAGCTTAACCACACGACAAAATAGCAAGACACGTGCGCGTCATCATCTTCAAACACGATATACACTACTAATAATTATAAAGCAAAAAAAGGGGGGGGGGAAGAAATAAAACTATTAAAACGCATACAACGTTCCAGCCAAAAATTTCATGCAACGACTCGATAACACAGAAGCAGGCAACACACGTCGATATATTACAACATGATACACAAACGATGGAATGCGTACTCAACATACTGCCTAAACCCTTAATGATTATGGTGGGTTTAACCCCTTCCTTCCAGAGGTCTACTTGAACCTCTTGTGCCTGCGGAGGAGGAGGCGGAGGAGGTGGTGGTGGCGGTGGAGGAGTTGGTTCAGGTACTACTACGTACTCTTGCATTTGGCCTAGTAACGACAATGACAGAAACAACTTTTCCAACATTTTGTAAAGCCGTTTTTTGATCCTTCGTTGAAAACATTCAATTTTGTAACATTTGAACTGTTCACAAATGTCCGGGTATTTGAAACGGGGTCGGTTTTATTTTACATGGTGTTCTGAAGAATACTGTTTTTGCGTAACAGATGTTTCATAGGTAATGCCTGGCGGGTAATATTTGCAAATACAAGAACATTGTTTTGTTAACGCTAACATTTAACCCTGGTGTCTTTGTTATAATTTTATGTTAATGTTTTATCCTATTTAGATATTTTACGTATCACATGTGTTGTATACATATGTCATGATGAGTACAAAGTTTCCTGCACTAGATAAATTAAAATGCTTAATAATGAACTAATCACGAAAAAGATAGTAAAATTGAGGAGTTGGGTGGAATAACGGCGTAACTCAAGAAATGTAGTTTTGACAAAAAGGGCAAAAAATTCTGGCACCTTCAAAATTTAAGATTAGAAAAAATTCCTACCAAAGATTATAAAAAATTTATGCTATAAACTGGTCTAAAATATAGACATTTTAAGGAATAACGACTCAAATGGATTTACACCAATTTTCCATCCAACGCCTGGTTTAAAATTACTAACGATTCGGTATAGATGGCTCGTTGAAACACCGGAATGCTGAAATGTCCGATAAATTAAGCAAATAAATTTGTTTAGAGCAATGTTCGGATTAGTTATCAATTTGTTATCAGTTAGCAATTTGTTATCATGTAACAAACCGCTCCCCTCATATATAATGGCACTATTTGAACCACAGGCTTCAATATCAACTAAACCAGCATCGGTTATTGTGCAGTTGTCTTATAAAACAGATCACAAACCGCTCCCTGACGCCTTTGGTATAACCTGGGAGCGGCATACTTATTAATAATCGATTTATATACCATTACCACCTAGTGATTATTTTAAACAGAAATCCATTCAGACCACCATGTTTATACTGATACTGAACAGGCACGACACAAAGATGTGATGAAAAAATTAGTGAAATATGACAATGTTAGCAATTTTCATAAAGCACATACAGCGAACCAATAGCGCATAGAGTTAACTCGTTGACGACTAAAGTTGAGAAACTTGTTTAGATTTTAAACAGTGTTGAAACCGCCAATCATATATTAAGTCTACGGTCCATAATCTGTTAAAACCCCATCCGATTGGTTGCTAGACTAATACGCGATGTGTGTGATACGCTATGTGAAAGCAGCACCTGGTGTGGAAATTGTAACTAGTTTGTTTACGAGTTGAGTAACTCTATACGGTGTTGATTCAAACGCAAAGTCGTTGGAAAGAAACTTGTACACCAGAAGTTATAGTTGAACGTTCATTCATTCGTACGCTTAGTATGAAATCTCCAATTGAACAGTCTTGTAAAAATGTGCTTATAAGGAAAAATTTTAACGACATTCGGACAAGCACTCTCACCATGTGAAACAAACAAAAAAAAGATTAGATTGGCGTTATTCGTTAAGAGTTAACGGTTTGTTAGTACGAGTGAAATAAGGTAGCAGAAAAAGTCGTTTTTGTTTTACTTACTCGGAGGTTCTTCCATTTCTTCCGGCTCCTTCTCCGTTGGTGGAGGCTTAGGTGGAATAAATTCAGTCATTAATGATGTTCTATTTACCTACGATTAAGGTTTTAACGAGTAAGTAACTAGTAACCGTTAGTTTTGTTACGGAGGGAAAAAAATGGGGGATTAATAAAAGGAGATTCTTACAGGGAATGGTTCGGGTCCTTCCTGGATGACGTAACCGTCGATGTAGTGCGTTAAAACTTGAGGTTTGACGATCGCCTTCTGCGGCTGCTTCTCCTTCATCGCATCGAGAGAGTTTGTCACCGGCGTCGAAACCATCGCGGTCGTGACCGTCGTCATTACCGCCGTGGTTGCCGTCGACGTGGAAACGGAGCAGGCGACCGACGGTTGAACCTCCATGGCGGGATGTTCGTTGGCGCCGAGTTTCGGTTCGTCATCTTTCGTACTCGTCGGGAAGGAACTCGTTTCAGATTCTTTGTCCATGCACGACTCCGAAATGGACGTGTCCATCGGTTCTTCTTCAACATGTTTGTTGTTGTGGATGTTGTTGTTGTTGTTATTATTATTATTGTTGTTGTGGATATTGTTGTTATGAATGTTGTTGTTGTTGATGTGGATGTTGTTTGGCACTACGATTGTCGGTGGCGGTTTCGAGGGAATGGGCGAACTGACTTGCGTTTCGACGTTGGCTGTTAACAAGACGAGACCTGCATTTAGTGTTGGCAGATGCCAGGGAGCGATTTGCTCATTGATACCACCATCATTACCCTTTTGAACGGGCATTTGTTTCACTTCGGCGTGCGATTTCGTTTGACTAGCGGTAGACTGTTGCGGGGGCGCGATGGGAATTTTGGTCTGATTGGCGGCGTCCGCTTTCTGGTTGAGAACGCCAAGCGACGCTCGAACCATTTGCGCTTTCGCTCGATGTTTCACCTGTAAAACCATTCATGTTTCACGTGCTCTAGCGGCTATGTCAATTCGTAACCATATATTACTGATTGAATTGTTTGGGAAATGAATTTTTGAAACACAAACCAAACTACGTTTTTGTTTTTTTTAAGATGCTGAACACCAAACATATTCAATACAAAAACAAAAATTTACATGCAGGGAAGGGAAGCGTTATTATTTTTTGTGCATGAAAGTTAAGCTCAAGATATGCCACACCGATGTCCGTAAATTACATCACTGGACGCAAAACTATATTAATAACACGCATCTGTGTAATTTTACACACAGCCGTTTACGAATTTTTGGTATAAGGCCACAATTCATACAAATATCTTGGCAATTGTTTAGCATTTCGTTTAATGTTTTGGTAATACTTTAAAATTGACGCTAACGTATACAATACGTAGTGTAATGCAAGATACGCAGAAAGATAAAACGAGTGAGTCATATTAGTACTCTAATGGTTTATGCTATAAACATGTTAACTAGTGCGTGTCGGGTTTGTGGACACTCCTACCCAACCAGCTACGTCACCGCTTTGACAGCTCTGTGATGACGTGTTTCGATTTGCTTTTTTACTCTAGCTCATTCTGAAATTCTTTTATTTATTTTTGAGAGGGGGGAGAGTGCTAAGATGTTTACAACATCAACAATGCTTTAGAGTGAAACTCAGTTTAGCATTAAAATTAGTATTAAGAATTTAATAAGGTCACAATAATAAGTTATGCTTGATTGAGATCGGTAGTCACGTTCCACAGGGTACACGTAAAGTGAGTTATCGGGTTCAAAATGTAATCATCATTTAACACAAAGTTGCACGTTGTCATTAACGTCATAACGGTGCCAAGTTAAGCTTAGTTCGTCCAACAGTTTGGTAGTTTATGGACATCGGTCATGTTTCGATCACACACCAATGACAAAGAGGAAAAACAACAAAATACTACCTCTGTCCCAAATTATGGTATACATTTTATGTAAAGCTTTCTGATTATGGACGTTGCAGGAAATGAAAAGTTTTTATTGGCTTACAGTAATCTAAATGTGTCTTTTTAGTATGCCAGCTCAAATACTTACACCAAGAAGGTGCAAGATTTCAGACAAAAGTGGTTATTTTGCATGCATTTCTCCATTGCTATGTAAAGCTAATCTGTCCAAGTTGAAACAAAGAATAAAATAACCATTGAAACATATGAAAAACAATGTTAACTACTTATAAATTTACTAGCCAGTTGTCACAGTGGAGAAGTAGTTGAGAAGTAGTTACAATTACTTTTAATGTAGTTGGTGCCCATCACTGTACAAGGGCAACATTCACCATGAAAGAAGTTACCTGTAGCCAAGATACATGTGATACAGCACAAAGATATAGTTTACATCAATAAACACCTAAATACATTAGTTGAAAAACTTGGCTTAGCCCGTAAAAAAAAATTTGTAAATGCGTTATGTATACCATAATTTGGGACAAAAAACATAGCCATATGTATTCCATAATTTGAGACAGAGATAGTTACAATGACAACAAAAAATTAGTAGGAAATAAAAAGATAGATAACCACACACGAAAAACTGAAGGAAACAAAAAAGCGGGAAAACAAAAAATTTAAACGACAAGCTGCATCCCGCAAGAAATTCCATCGCAGATGCCCGCACAGTGTGGGGGAATGCATAATTATATACATGATTCATAGCGCGAGATTAGATACATGTTGACAAATCAATCTGTGACTTATGTTACATTTAGGCAGCTGACTACGAACCTGCGGGCGCACACCAGACGCTTGCGGTGTCTGCACCAGGCTTGTTGAAACACTGGTCTGAGTGGCCACGGACGAAGCAGGCCGCATCTGAACGGTGCACACACACACACACACATTTAAAATGTCGACAACATTGTAGGTAAAAAATTTTCCAGAACGAATGCTTTAGCAACAATACGAAAAGAAACAAAAACCAAACAAAAAACCCAATCGTATATCGAGACGTGTTCTAACACACGTCACGGGGAGAAAATATTCAATTGCATTAACGTTATTGGCTGCTGATCATTCAATAATAAGTTTCAAATCTTTTAGTAAAATAGTTGTAAGAAAAATAGAAATTTTTTAAAATATAAATATATATAGCTATCCTGGTAAATGATGCATTGTTTGGTTATCAAGTATTGTTAACAGATCTTAACGTTAAATGTTAGGAAAATATTCTTTCGATAGTACGCTAACGCTTAGAACTTAACAAACCAATTGGCTTAATGGAGTAAACGACGTTCCGTCAAATAATATCAAGTTATGATAGTTTTCGTCAGGTGGTTTCGATTTTGCATATGGTGACGATCGACCCTAGTAACGATTTAGTGCAAAAATCAGTTGTATTTTCAGGTTCCCTACTTCGTACAGGGTGTAACAAGATCATGCTTCTCATAGATTGAACCCTTTTTTTTTAGCGTTTCAACTGAATAAAAAATAATAGTCTTAATAAATAACACCAAGTCTAGTTGGAAGAATGCAAGTACGCATTGGAAAGTATTTCTAATATCTCCGTTTAATCCCAGAGAACATGTTTTGTTACACCCTGTATATCGCAGCAGTTGTTGTACAAATGTTCATCTACAGTGGAACGTGGGCATGAAAAAGTATGAGAATTCCTTATCATCGAATCAAAATTACTGTGTTGGTACGACTATAACCCAAACCGGCAACTTAACTCTATCAAGCAATATTTTCTTCTCGACCGTGGTGCTAACGGTTTACAAGAAGTTCCTGGTTTGATCCAAATGAAAGTTAAAATTTCCGTTCTCATTATTTAGATTTAAAATATAAATTTGTGAACTTGCCAAGTTTGGTTATTCTTCATTGCTCTATAACTGGAGATTATAGCCGTTCAACAACGGTAACATTGCGATGGTGCGTTTTAAGCTAGCGGTAAACAAATAAACGACGGGATTTACCTGTCTAGGTTTAGGCAACTGGATTCCAGTCGGCGCTGGCTGTATGGCTGGTGGCACCTGCGGTGGCGGCGATTGTAGAAACATGTCTTGCTGCTGCCCCCGGATGAAGATGGGGTTCTGCGTCGTTGCAAGCAGCGCCGGCGATTGGATCCCACCCGGCCACGAGATCCCTTGGTGAATGGACCCGAGCGTATGCAGCGGGTTGAGGATCTGCGCCTGACTCGCAATCATGGCCGCTTGACTAGTGATGAGTTGGGGCGTCGACACCAACTGGTGGGCCCCGGTCCCTTGCTGCATCTGCTTGAACTGCGACGTGTTTAGGACGGTCGCGGTGGTGGAGGTGGCGCCGGCGACCGAGCCCGCTTGCGGGTGGGGAAGGATAGGAGATTTCGGCTGCAGCGTCGCAGCCTGCCCCATGACCTGGGAAAAGTTATACTTCACCAATAAATGCAATGCGAACGGGTCCGTTTACGATAAATTCGCTAGTGTTGTTCTTACTGCGAACGGTTTCACTTTCTGCGCCTCTCCCGGCTTGGCCTGGGGGTGGATGAGCGACGGCTGAGACGACAGCACGCCCAACTGCCCGATGAGCAAGGTTTGGTTGGTCGTCGAGGGGATGTAGTTGTTCTGTCCTTGCAGGATCGACTTGCCAGCTGCCAACATTTGCGGAGTGATCTGATTGGGTACACAATGTTTCCCAGTTGTTATTACCTACATGTGGAGGCAACAGCAATCTAATTATACGGGCTACTGACGAGATGTTTTTTTAGGGAAGCGTACAGCTAGATTAGCGGTGCCGACGTGAAGTTGGCGACATCACGGCGTTGCGTTTTTTTTGTTTTTTGACATGTCTATAGGGTGACGATACCCTGCTGCAACTTCACAAAGACACGGCTAGGTGGTAATAACTCGAACGATCTGTCGGTTCGAACTTATGCGGGTTGGATTCGCACATACGTGTGAAGGCTACGTTTCAGGAATCCTAACGGAATGCTTCACACGCATGTGTTATAATTGTATGGGTTCAGAAAATCCATATCAAACGGAACCTGTCGTGTACCCATCCGTTTTATAATATACAGGGTGTCCCACAAAGTCATGTTAAAAATACAATTAATGAGAAAATTCGATCAAATTTTGTAATTACTAATACGTTATTCATTATCAAAGATTCGATCACTACATTTGTCCATAACTCGAAATCAAACACCATGTTGATATGGTGTTATGTTTTTTGTCAACCATTGTGTTACATGCAACAAATGGTGCGCATGTAGAAAAGTAGTGAATATTTAGTTATTCTTCATAATGTTAGATATTTCACTGATTAACATTTACTTGGTATTTCATGTAATGTTAATGAAAACTTCAATACTTAATCAGATGGCAACAAATTTGATCAAATTATCCCATCAATTGTGCGTTTTAACAAAGGTTTTGGAATTATATTCACTCTACAGACACCCTGTACATGTATTTATGACAACATTGTAGTAGACCTTTTAAGTTATGATGAAGCCCTCGTGTTAGTATTGCATCGGTGGCAAATAAACAAACGAATAAAAAAGACAACAACAAAAAACTTTTAGGTGAGATCGAGTGTGTTAATCCATGACACCATGTTATTTGCAAACAAGATACGTGCGGCAAGCTCATTCCCACAGAATCGTAAAATCTCGCAAGCCAGCATAAGCATAGCAGCAGGGAACCGGAAGAATCAAAGAACGAGAACTCCTCGACGCCAGAACAACACTCTCTCCGTCGTTCTTTTGAGTGGAAAGGAACTGTTCGACTTTTTTTTTTCTAACAAAGGATAAGCGTAAAAGTGCCCAAAAAAACATGATTCCATTTCGATTCAATCATCGCAAGCTGCTCAAAGATTGTGCTCAAAGGTCATGCCGTTAGAATTGTTAAAACGAGCGAAGTGACGGTGCGGAAGTGTTGGCGACGGATACCGACACTCGTGTCGATACGTTAATTTCCAGAAACAAATAAAGGGAAGTGAAAAGATGATGAGTTTTGAAAAGAATGTAAAAGGCAATGCAGGGTGACACTCATTGTTTATGTGTCATGTGACCGATCCAGTCGCTTGCATATCATAATAAACCGTACATTCGAGTATGAGTGATGTGCTGTGTTTGTTATACATCGGGATCCACATTCTCGTCTGTGAAACAGCCCATCCAAAATTCTCAAGGAAATATTCTGATAATCTAGTAATTTTCTAGTAAATTTTCATGTCACAAACCCCCGACATTGACGAGACCAGTTACGTGTTTCCCGATTTTCAAGATCCTCTAATTTGAGGTACGGACGACCGGAACGATCACATTGGAATACATCACCCCTCAACTTTGTGGAGCAGCGATTGTAGAAACAACGTCGCCGAGCGTCATTAACATTATCACCTCAGCACAACCCTTGAGAAGTGTCCCGCACGCCAAAAGGAGCAATTTGTTTGTTACAAAGAATTTTCGTCGATCGATTGCCACAAAACACCCCGAAGCAGAGCGGTAGAGGTGTCGGCATCGACACACCGAGGAAAAACGTCGCACGCCGTTGACGGATTGTAATGCAAATAGAAATGGGAGATTGATTATATAATAAACAAACCAATGGATGACCTGTCTGTTTGTAGTCATGATGGAGGAAGGTGCGAGAATCGGACCGGCTCGGGCAGCGGGACTGCTGAGCGAAGCTGCAGCCACGGTCGTAGACGGCATGAGAATTGGTTTCATGGTGGCACCCGCTTTCGGTTCCAATCCGGTTTTACTCAGCAATGGCAACCCCAGCATGGGAGCACTGAACGCCTAAACGGTGGGGAAGGCACCAGGGTGTTCAAAGGGTTAACGCACTCGTTCGCACTCACTCCACGTCTTCTCACCTGCGATCGCTTTTTTTGTCACAACTTAACGCCTCGTGACGTTAAATGAATCGATATTTTACATTTTCTTTAGATCGGAACGGTTATCGATGCGGTTAGACATCGACGCAACTTTTTTGTTGCTATTTTTTGAAAATTCGTCACGACTACTTTCGCGGTGGTCCATATCGTCGATTACGATTTTTCACTTTGTGAAAAACTGTTTCGAGAATTAATATGGCCGTCGTGAATTTTCTCAAGCGTGACATCGATTTTTTTATAAAGCAAACTCGTGTGTACATCTCGTATCGCTTTTGCACGAATGTAATCGAGAGAGAAATGGAAAATGTCACCTTGAAAAAGTCACTACCGTCACACATCGTGGTTATAAGTCACTTACTTGGATGGACGGGCTCATAGCGGTTGGTTGAAGCGTTATGTTGCCTGACATTAGAAGTTGCTGCTGAGGATTACACAGTTGTTGGAAGTACGTCGGTGTGTGGAGTGGTGCTTGTTGGATCACCTGCACCTGTGATGAAATCCAAACGTATGATTAGAATCAGTACTGAAATCCCACAATTGAGAAGCTTATTTCCAAAACGTCTTAAGTCCATGAAATGCAATTTTTCAGGAAATGGTTTTTTAATTCATTTGACCATGGATTTTGGGAGTTCTTTTCAGTGGGAAATAATAAGTTTTGAATGTTGAAAATAACATATTTGGAATCAACAATGCACAGATAGTTTTCAGAGCCTTTTGAATAATAATTGATCAAAAGTGGAGATAAGACGTTTTGGAAATAAGCTCTTTTGTGTTGTATTTTTAGTGTTGGCTACATTTGAACGCGTGTTGATAGTTTTGTCAGTGTTTAACATGCGTAGCAAGATTGATCCAAAATTAAAAAAAAAATTTTGGATCACATTTACAAAACATGTTTCCAAAATGTACAAATTCTACTAAGAATTTGCACAACATAAGTTTGATGTGTGTGTTGTGTTTGCATTTTTAACCCTATTTTTTGCTGAACACAAAACAATGGTTATAAGCAAATAATCCAATTTGCGCTTATTTAAGTTTAGAACATCTTCCATATTAAATTGTGTACTTTTCGTTGTTTTTTTTTGCATTATTTCCAGGTTAGCTTGAAACAAAACAGTCGGATGTTTTATTTATATTATGTTAATACGTTGTTATGAAATAACTTATGTTTTTTTTTCTTCACATTTTTCTATTATTTTAGTATTCCACCGGAGCTGCAAAAAGTACAACGTGCACCTGGAACGGTGTTTTCAACAAAAAAATGGCAACAACTTTCCACTCGAATGCGGATACGAAACATATTGATTTTTGTCACATCCTTCTGAGGAGCAAATTCTATTGGAGTGATCGAACGAATAACACGGTAAGACATTTATATTTAGTTTGTTGTTTTTTTTTTGCTCCAACAAAATACACTGCAATGCTCCTTAGTGTGAGTACAGTGTTCAATGTTGAGCCATTGTTTTTATTTCAAACGGTGTCCAGGTTATAGACTTTAATCTCTTGAGTGACAGTTGCTTTGCAATACACAGTGTTCGAATTTCATGTGATCTCATGTTGTATTGTGTGGTTTGTGTGTAGTGGTGTTTTGTGTGTGCGGTTCTAGGAGATAGGGATCATGTACCTGCGGAATTGGCGAAGGGGGCACAGTAGGGTGCGTTAGGGTCTGGGGCGTGGGTGCAGGGTGAGGATGGGTCATAGTAGATGTGGTGGTGATGGTCACGTTTGACGTGGGTGTGATGAGCGTGGGCGCAGGGGCATTGCTGCTCGCCACCACGTTCATGCTCATGTTGGATGTCGGGGTGGAGACGGTCGGAGCTGTAGCCGAGGTTGCGGGTGGGGTCATCTTGGCAGCAATGTCAGTCATTTTGCATCACATTGGTCTGGTTGTGGTTGCAACCTGTGGTGTGAGAGAGAGAGAGAGACACAAAAATATGAAACATTCTTCATACAAGATCCAACTTATAGCTATGTGTAAGTATACTTGTTTTTTTGTTTAGTAAAATCCAGAGAGAGAGAGGGGGCCCAGAAGAGAGAGGAGATCTCGTTCTTAAATGCAGAGAGGGGGAGGGGAAGTAAACAAAGGAAGTGAGTGAAGAAAACACCTCCTAGGGTAGTGGTGTGGTTTCTTTACACCCATTGACTCGCTTGTGTTTTTTTTTTATGTTACTTATTATTGTCAGCATTATATTGTGCGCACTTATTGTTAGAGTAGGCTATATACTGTAGTTATATAGGATATACTCAGTGCTGTTAATGAACTTTGGCATTCACTTGGTGTTCTTGTTTCTTGTTTAACATTAACATTTGCTAACCGGAAACACATTCTTCAAACAAGATTCAATTTGTATATCTATGCATCAGTTTGGGACCAAATGAGGGCCTGGCGGATTTACAGGGGGTGGATTAGGGGGTCCTCCAAACCCCTCCCAGAACATGTTTAGTTCATTGAAGGTTGACTATTTTCATGAAAAATAAAATGACAAATAAACAGCTAAATTGTGCATTTTTTTGGGGTCTAAACACTAAAATGTTGTTTTGCAACAAAAACAACATTTTTAGACATATTCGTCAGGTGCCCCCTTAACAGTCGAATCTAAACCCTTCTTGTATGGGGAAGTAAACAAAAAAGTGCTCACACCAAGAACTCACATCGCCCCCTAGGGTGGTGTGAGTTCCTTAAAACCATCGACTCTGAGTTTGTTTTTCAATGTTATTTGTTTAAAATACAGTATACTCTTGGATTTTGGTATATAATTGGCTCGATGTCCTGGTAAAATTTCACTATCACTCCCATTACAACCTACTTGCATAAATAACATTCCATTAAGCAACCATTGGTTTTATATATATATATATATATATGTATATTTTATAATAAGGTCAATAATAGAACGGACTAATGAGCATCAATTTCCCTTGGTGCATTATTATAAATCAAAATTTTTGTAAGAGATAAAATCTTGAAACTCGAGTGTGGCAGAGGATTGGGCGGAAATGCTACCAGCGTCCCGATCCGATACCCGAAGGTCAGCTTACATCAGTTTTTTGGACCAGTTTTTATATATATGGCACAATTCGTATTGTTATGTACAGTATAAATCAACATCTAAATATATGAAATACAATATATACAAAAATAACGAATTTGGGGATAAATTAACTTGATTGGTTTGGATTTTCAATCATGCGCCAAAATATTGTACCTAACCATGTTATTTAAAGTGACTATATATTTGGAAATTGGTTTACAAATTATTTTTGAATTTTAGATCAAACTAATTTTTTTATGTAGTTTCAAAGCATATTTATAAATAAACTATTTTGTTTACAATTATATATATATAATTGTTTTTGAAGTTGTATTGAATTACAGTGGAATCCTGTTTATATGATCACTTGGTGGACAAATACTTTTTGATAGCAATAGCCAGCTGATAACATTATGGATAAAACAATATTAAACATTGGGACCGACTGAATATGATAACAATAGCCGATTGATAACATTATCCGTGATTATAATAACTGAATTCCGCTGTATAAAAATTGTGTAATAATTTTACAAAGTTGTGCTGAATTTGAGGTGCTCATTAAAAACAAGGCTATAAAATTTTTCCAAGTGGAAAGAGCTAACTAAGGTCATAGGAATACAAAAAAAAAACATGATTTCTATTAAATGGCATAAAAAATTTATATATGAAAATAAAATGAGTTATACAGGAAAAATTCCAAATTAATAGTTGTTTTTTTTTTTTTGTACTGTATTGCTAACTTCAGAACTTCAAAAACGCTACGTTTGTCTCTCATTGCGCACCATACTTCTTTGCAATGAGTTGTTTACATGAAAATTTAGTACAGTACTGTAGTAGTAGTTATTAATAGTATAGGGGAAATTAAATTATATGTCAAATTCACAAGCCGCACAATATAAATCTATATATTAAAATATATAAATATGAAATGTTTATATATATTATACTGTATAAAAAATGTTTTGTTTTATACCTAAAATAAACAACACCTTAGGAAATACGGATCTTTGTGTTGTTAATGTAGCACATGGCTTACCATACATATACATTTCAAGTACTATACATGTATAATTTTATGTATATATATAAATATATAATTCAAAGTATAGTGTTGCCATAATGGTAGCAGACTATTTAATTAAAAAAAAAATAAACACTTGAATTGTAAACAAGGAAAACAAATTCTGTAAAAATATTGTAACGTATAGTTTACCATATTTGAATGTTAATCATGAAGAAAATAAAACGGTACATTATTGAAAAACTTGGCTTATCATACGTGAAAAAAAAATTAATATTAAAATAAAGATTAATAAAAATTATACAAATATCGTATTGCTTATCATACTTGAATATTGTTATAATCATGAACAATAAGTATTGATCAGGATGAAAAATATTTTTTGAAATATCGCAACACATTGTTTATCATACGTAAAAAAATATATAGTATTGTTAAATACGGCAAAATAAAAATGATAAATCGACTTTTTTTGGATAAAAATATCGTATTGTTTATCATACTTGAATGTTGTTAATTATGAAAAACATTTTTCTAAATATTGCAACACATTGTTTATCATACATAAAAATTAGTATTGTTAAATACGGCAAAATAAAAATAGTAAATAGACTTTTTTGGATTAAAATATCGTATTGTTTATCATACTTGAATGTTGTAAACCATGAAAAAAAATGCTCTAACTAAAATAAAAGTAGTTCCACAATATTGCAACATATCGCTTACCATACGTGTTTATCATTATTTAAGAAAGACGAATATCGTTGAACGAATAAATACTCAAACTATTTATATAATATATATTTATATATATATATAAAATAAAAAGTATATATACATATATATATATATATATAAACCCTCATAATGACAACTCATTTACCCCCAACCTTCATTTTCCTTGTCACCCCCCTTCCATTTTTTTTCTTTTTCTAGACCCCCCCCCTTCAATGGCTTCGAGATGAACTTCGAATTAATATATAAAACAAAATAACAACGTGGTAAAGTCGCACCTACCTTTAACACTTTGTTCAACAAAATCCGTTTACGCCGAGCCAAACTTTTACATGTATAAAAGACACTTTTATAATAATCGCACAGGGGGGTTTTACAACACCAAGAAAAACGACAACAGCAGCTAGCTTAAAGGGAGGACATGTCTTCCACAACCAACTCACTTTATGGCGGATGTGCGCGCTAGCCTCTATGCCGTCGTCCAATGCGAAACTGGCTGCCTTTTCCTCGCCTCCGATTGGCTGTCGCGATTAACCTAACAACTAAGCATCTGCCTGCAAGCGGTTATGTGGGTTGGCGCACACTGACCACGCCCTGTCTGGCTTGAGTGGAATAAACTGCAACCGGAAACCAGTCGCCTACTTTATAACACTATATACTATCTCTTGTTCTTTTTTCTTTCTAATATCTTTTCCTTAACCCCCCCCCTAGCCCACTCATTCTTTTCTTTTATGATTTATATATCGTTTTACTTTGGATATCACATCCTCAGTTTTGTTAGTTATATACCACGTGGTGTTATAAGTTACTGATTGGTTGTTGTTCTTTTTTTTTTTTACTTATTAATTGCGTACCTAGCCTCAAAAGGTGATTGATGGTTTGTCGTTTTAACAGTCGAGGTAGAAAAGCGTGAAGAGCGAGGTTGTATTAGAACGAAGAGACCCGGTTAGAGGCTAGAGTTTCAATTATACATTATCGGGACACGACAAACAACTGCTGTTTGGATGGAATGGAGGAACAAAGTCCATCCAGCAATTGTTGATGTTTCCGGGAAATTGGAGACGTAGTTTTCCAAAGGGTTGTCAAAACAGATAAAGCTTAACCAGAATAATAAAGAGCGGTATTATTGTATATCTTATCTATAGAAATATCAATGGTGTCAAGAGAAGATATTTCTTTTAAGGGGGTGGTGGTGGTAAAATGTCGATGGAATCATCATAAGAATCCTCCCCACCCCACCTCACGTGGTTTTTCATTAGTTTAGAATGAAGGTAAAGCATCGATAAGAATATATTAGTGTGTGTGTTAGATAAGGTGACTTGTTGTTGCACTTTTCTAAGTGTATATATAGTAAAACATTTTATTATTTAATATAAATTTGTATTTTTTAAATCAAAATTAAGTAGACCATTGTTATTTTTAAATATAAAATTCTAAATAAAGAAAACCCACGTGAAGATGTAAAATAAAGTGTTCTTTTTATTCATAGATTAATTTATTTTTTAAAAGCTTGTTATAAATATACAATATATAAAAACATCAACCCCCTCAAGAGACCACCCACGTTTCAAGAAAAATGTATTGGTGGTCGCTTAATAGAGGTATTGCTATTATTTGTTAATATCAAAAATCGATGGGCTACGTTTCAGACCAAATCGGTCGTTGTGGGAGGTGGTCGCTTAACGAATTGTGGTCGTTAATTGAGGGTTTTACTGTATTTGAAATGAATCCACACTATAACGTGAGTGTAAACAGTAACACCCTACTATGTTCTCATAAACAACTTGAGTGTAAACAATACACTATGTTACCATAACAACACGAATGTAAACGGTAATAAATTACATTAATATAATCCCAGATCTAATCTCTGGAATGTTCGAAATCCACGGGGGGGGGGATATATACCATAACGTTAATGTAAACAATGATATCTCATGGGATTTATAACAATGAGCTGTTGGAATGAAAGTGGCTCAGTATATCTATACGTAAGATATAGAGATATGTATAGATATATGTATAGAGATATGTATAAGTTACCACATGACAACGCGAATGTAAACGGTAACTTAAATGAGACTAAGTGAAACTATAATG
>JAQIWH010000871.1:0-38940 GCA_034695005.1 Cryptops parisi | reverse complement strand
TTTATTTGTCGTGTGGAGTTTTGTTTTGTTTCATAACAATAAATTTTGGTATGAAACAGTTTTATTCGATATATGCGATTTGTCATATTTATGCGACAAAAAATCCTACCAGATGCTCGTTATACGCGAGAAAATTTTGAGAAAGCAATTTATTAGCGACAAAATTTTGCTATTATGCGATTCTGTGCAACACATATATGACTGGACGCTTCTGTACCTGCTAACTAACTTATGCGTGTGGGGCAAACGCTGCCTCTTTCACTATAAATGAAAGAGTAACAATTTTAAACAAGAGCAACAATTTTAGAATTGTTGATTAGTTTTACCATTCATTTTATAAGAATTTCAATATATGAAAATTTTTTATTTTTTACTATTTTTTTTACTGAACGTAACTCTCGCATTAATCGAAGACTACTAATGTTTTCATTGCACCTGACAATTTGCAACAAGAAACTGTGCTAAAGTTGTTGTTCTTACTTCAGCACGTTTTCAAGCGATTTAACCGAAGGCATGAAAATCAGCACTTTTTCAAGCGATTTAACCGGAAAGATGGAGAACGCAATGTAAATTGATTGTTTTTAAGAAAAACTCGCTGAAAACATGCTGTAGCTTAGTGAGTGAGAACAGCACATCATCGACCGATTTAACCTAACATAACGAGAGTTAAGTGAGCGAGTTTTAGATCGAGTGATACAAGAGTAGTTAAGAAAGTTTCTCGGAATGAAATACTTATTTTATTTAATACGCTTTATATTATAGCTTCACTTGTGAGTGACCTTGTGGGTGAGTGAGCTGGGAATTGAATGTATACTGGCATTTAAAGATGTTATACTGTATAGTCCAATGTAACAAAAATCGCACAAATCGAATAAAAAAATGCAGAAATCGTAAATAGAATCACTCGAAACGCGCATAAATCAAATATCGCATTATTCAAAGGTTGCATTAATCTAGAGTCGCATAAATTGAAATTGGCGCAAATTGAAATTCGTTCAAATCGAAACTTGCAGAAATCGAAAATGAAATTACTCCAAACTCGCATAAATCGAATATTTGTTTGTTTTACTTCCATGTAATTCAATGTACATCCTATTTGTAGTGTAGTTGACTTCGGACTGATAGATTTTAAATTAATAAAATAAATGAATAAATAAATACCGAATCACTCAAAGATAACATAATAAATCTCAATTCGCATAAAGCGAAAATATATATATATATATATAAAGTGTATCCTTAAAAAGCATTTTCACCGGTACTTGTTTATTTGCATTTTCTAGGGACTGTTTGAACTACTCTAGTTTCAACTCTTGTCGTTTTATTTATTACTAGTAGGTATCCCGTGCTATAGCACGTAAAGAGACTGTTCTCTTTGTGTACGCTCGCGGTTGTTTCTCCTTGTGTATGTTTTTATTTATTGGCATTTTTCCACGGGCGGAGAAATACAGAATCTATCGATTATTTACTTATCTTATCTCTTTAAGGGGTCGCACAATTAAGTCAACCCAAGTTGGAGTTAGAAAGTCTTTCACGGAAAAACTGATGCAAAATGTAGCTTTTGAAATTAAATTTCTCAGGAAATCGAAAAAAAGATAAGTTAAGATAAATGAATCGACATGCCAATATTTATTGTGTAGATTATCGATAATTTAGGCCATGGATTAGTCGACTTCTGGAAAATCCGACCAAGATTAATGGTCGTGCAAGTTGTCGAAAAGTGAATTTACCGAAAACGTCGACTTAAATCGATCTCTTGTGGTAGCAGATAAAATAAATCTATGAAGTGATATGACCTGGTAGGTCATCTACGTTAGAATCGCATAATAGCGAAAATGTTCGCTTATAATGAGCATCTGAGGCGATTTCTCTCGTAGCGTAATAACGAACTCGCATAAATCGAGGGCTGTATAACCAAAATTGATTTTAGCGTTAACTACAGTACATTTTTTCTTGGGGAATAAGTATATGTTTCGCTGCAATGTGGTGGAAAGATGTGGAAATGATCGTTATCATAATCCTTCCTGGCCATTTTTCTTGCTTTCATAAACGTTTTGAATGGTTGACTATAATGTTATATTAATCATAATTCGCGTTATCTTATTTTCCATACAGTCAACATTTCCAGTAACAACGGCTACTGTGAACGTAAATGAAATTTTGATTATGCTGTAATTTTTATTTTAAGCACATTTCTACGCATATCGATTAAAAGAGGTGATAAATGGTTATGGCACCAAAGCACGTCTCATCATCATTAATAATCACCCGTTTTATGGTTCTATAAGTAAATTTACTCACCACCAAAAAATGTCCAAATTTTTGCCACGTGATATTTTATTTTTTTTTTTTTAGTAAAGATTTTTCGAACGATCCTAATTACCATTACATCACCTTATCAATTGTTAACTATTTTTCTGTGTTATTTTTGTTTTTACGTCAAGACTGTATTTATCTCATCATCTGTCATGTTCATACGGTTCAACTAATCACGATATAAATTGTTTTACAATAAACTTTTACCAGACATGTTTCGAAGAATCACTCACCAGTATTTTTCTTCCATAAATTTTTTGATACATACTTGGCATTGTATAGATACAGTTCCTAGGCATTGTATAAAATGCCCGGATTTCATACATTAACATGTATATTTCCATAACAACACGAGGTCAAACAAAAATACGATGCATTATGTTGCTGTAATAATACGACTGGTAAACAATAAATAGATCAAAAAACTCCTGATACAGCGTGGGTTACCTTCTAGTTTTTAAAATATTTATACAACTTTTCTTAGGAAGACTGATACACGTCTTGCTTGTTTGTTTGGTTTTGTCGATGTTTTTGTTTTTTCTCCTCTTTAATTCTATTAGAGTTTTTGCAGTGCAACGCAGCTTTGTATTGCACAGAAGACATTGCGACATTTTCTTGTAAACCCTTTAGAACAATGGTAAAGAAATACAATAGGTCTGGATAATTGAAGTTTCACACCTTTGGGGTTCTGCTTAGTTCCAGACTGCCAGTCGAAGTTTTTTCTTTGTTTACAATGTCTAACTGTCGTCTTCTCTTTATTTGATTAGATGATGTCAACATAGGGGGATCTAGAAAATGTACGGTATCAGAGTGGAAGCCATACGAAAAATATATCTTTTTCAAAATATTTTCATTATTCGATGGCTAAGTTAGAATTACGAATTTTTTGTAAGGCTTTGTTTTTTCGATGTTCCAAACCTATTAGCTATTGCTTCTGGGTCCAGGTACATACAGGGTGGTCCAAAAAAACTGCCACTAATTTTCAAAGCACGAATTTTTATGAATTGTTAAAGCATGAGGAAAACTTTAAAGTACCGCATGAAAGCTCAGTTTAATATCTTTCTAATAATATATAAATTGATGTTATGACTCCCATAGTTTGGTCGAAATGCCCGCGCAAAAATAAAAATACCCATCAAAAAAGTTGTAAAACTGACTCACAGTTTCATTGCATAACGGTTCAATGCAAAAGTAAATAAAAAGTGGAAGTGTGGTTGCCGCACTGAGGGTTCCGTACGTTTGTACCCTGTGTAATTGGCAGATGTGGTTTCTGAACCCAATTTGAAGCAAAACCGATCTTTCGTATCGTCAGAAACTTCAGTTTTGAGCTGGAGTTATCTCTCACAAGCTATTTGACATTTTCGTGCAATTGGTATTTGCCGTTGAACTACATGATATTTCTGTCATTTATTTTAGAATTTTAGACCATGTAGTTTCTACTAAAGAGCTCGTGCAAAAGTGGTCTGCCCGTCGATATCATGAGTTTGACAAACTATTTGATTCGTGCAATTGGTATTTGGTATTGGTATGATTATTCGTGCAATTGGTATTTGCCGTTGAACTACATGATATTTCTGTCATTTATTTTAGAATTTTAGGCCATGTAGTTTCTACCAAAGAGCTCGAGCAAAATTGGTCTTCCCGTCGATATCATGAGTTTGACAAGCGTCAAAACTTACAAACTATCCGTGTTGTTTGGATTTGGCGTTCAACTACAGGTTATATCCGACATTGGACAATATTTTGGGTCGCACGGTTTCCGAAACAGCAAAAACGGTTTTTCGCATCGTAAAAACCTCACAATCTACTTTGGGTAAAATATTAATACATAAGATGTGAATATTTCAAGTCAGTGGCTTTTTTTTTAGTTTACGAATTACAGGATTCTAACAAAACACAACCTCAGTGAAAATAAGATTTTCTTACAGGAGGTACAAAATGTTAAATACGATTGTTAAACGAAGGGGGAGGGGGAAGTTAAATTAAAGTGATACGAATATCATCCGGCTTTGTGATGCTGATTCCGAAAGAATTTCCAGACCAAAACTGGAAAAACGAACTGTTGCAATCATTAATCTTGGAGCTCACGTCAGACAAAAAGACGGCGCAAGTATACTTGTGAAATCTTAGTTTTACAACTTTTTTGGAGAGTACATTTTGTTCGCGTGGCCATTTCAGTCAAACTATGGGAGACATAGCATACATGTATATATTCATTGGGAAGCTATTGAATTAAGCTTTCATGTAGTAGTTTTAGTTTCACTTTAGCATCAGCGAATCATGAGCAATCGCTCTTTGAAACTTTGTGACAGTTTTTTTGGACCACCCTGTATTGTTATGAATGTGCTCATGAATGAAATCCCAAAAGGGGGAGGCTTGCCCCTTGAATCCGCCTGATGGATGTCTTTGTAGATGACCTTTCTTGTATTTATCTTTATCGCTGTTTTGTACAAGAACTGAATTCATTACTTGAAGTTTATTCTATATATTGTGTAACTGTTTCTCATATCCAGTATATAGAACGTAAAATGCTTTTGGTAATGTTCAATACAAGCGATAGTTTAAATTGCATTTATGGTTTATTTATGGTTGTCTTGTCTCACTGACATATTGTAAGATTAAATTACAATCCATATAAAACTTTTATATTATCTTAACTGCAGATTAAACTGTCACATTCGGTTTTTTTTTGGGGGGGGGAGGTCTTGCATGTCAAAAAAATGATATTGTTTATGGTCCATTGATCAGATGTTGTTGGTGAATCAGCTACAGAGAAAATAACCATCTTGTTTTTGTTAGGTATAATAATAGTAAAAGTTTCGGGATTTATGGTATAAACTGAAGAAGAACGAGGTGACATTGTGATTTATTCATTGCATGTTTTAGCCCTTTTTTAAATGCAAATTTCCTGAAAAGGCAATAATTTAAGGTTAAGTTTGTGAAATTTTGACACTCGGACTGAAGTAATTGAAAAACAGTTGCACTTGCTGTGCTTTGTTATTTTACTCCGACACGATCAATCATTTTTTTTCACCCTTCATGTTATACTGCAGTTTCTTATATTTCGCTACATGACAATTTTTTTTTATCAAAAATGTAAAGTAAAATGTTTTTATAGCTACATTTTTTTCAGTAATAAAGTAGAAATGATTTTTCTTTTACCTTATTTTTATTTTTGGGTGTATAGCTAATGTGTTAGAGAAGGTTAAACCAAAATGTCTTTGCATTTGAATAAAATAATAACTTGTCTAGAGGTAGTCCTAGATTTATGTCAGGTCATTTTCTGCAAAAAAAAATCTCGAATATATCAAAATTATCATAAAATGGAAAGCAAATTCAGCGGATAATTTCAGTGTGAGGGTAGCGTTTATGTCATACGTGACAGCTTTTAGTCTTTGTCATATGTGACGCACACTTTGTGTTAGAAAAGGTGAAGGTGCAGCAGCTGTCATTCACTTGTGTACCATCTTACAGAATGGCATGATAGCGAAATAATTTTCTTGCCTATAAAAAACCAACATCTAGGAAGATCTCTGTCATCGTATAATAGTGAAATCGCATATACGGAACTCAATAAATTTACGCATAAATCGAAATTGCGACAAGGAAAAATCAGTCACATGCGGAACAAGTTTTTTCAATTCACTGCATAGCAAGAAGCTGTGCATGCTGTGTTGTATATGCAGTGAAGCTGATACATCAGCATTATGTGTTTTAATCGTTATTATTGAATAATTTTTTCTTCAGTTGGATTGTTGGAAATAGAGTGAAACGCCGCTATTCGCCTCCCACCCCCCGCTCTCTATTCGTACAACTTGGCATTTGTCCAACTAAATTTGACTCGCTATTAGTACGTTATTTCGGAATTGGAAATACAGTAGAACGCCAAAGTCGAATTCTTTTAGTTTCCCTTTCCTATCCGTACAACTCGGTATGTCCAGCTAAATTTGACTTGCTATAGTACGTTACCTCGGAATTCGTACCAACCCCGAGCATTTTCTAGTGCAAAGAAACAGAAATGTGGAAGAGGAAAAACATCTGAAGGTTTGTCTGATGTTTTCATGGACGGTGATTACCCTTCTAAACAATAGGATTACTCTTCCCATCTATTTTTCATTTACAGTACTGTTACAGTGTACTTATTGATTGTATAGTTTTATGTATGATTGTATCCATAAAAGTGTATTACTTGCGTACTGTATTACTATAAATAAGCTATACTATAAACAAGGTTATATTACTATAAACAATCATCTGGGATCTGGAATGGATTAATCCAATTAACGTTATTGCTTAGGGGAAAAATTTTATTTGCTATTCGTACAAATGGCGATTCGAACAGCCTCCTGAAACGGATTGAGAACGAGTTCCACGGTAAATGAAACGAAAGTGGATTCTGACTATACGGACTCATGCCTACAACTTTCTAAATTAGACTTGATACCTACGACGCATTGTTTAAAATTTAACCAATGTAGTTTTTTTAAAAATTAATTTTAAGTTCAATGGAAATAGCACCATTTGAAAGACTCCCTCAAGCTGCTATTTTACCCAAAACTCAGAATTTTCATTATACTAGCAAAAAGCCGGGCTTTAATTGGACTCGCGCACATAACAAAAAGGGTACATTGAAGTTACTAAGTGCAAAATTGCTGCATAAGAGTAGGCATAATTTTAGACCCGTAGACCCGTTTTTTACGAAGTGCGAACTTGTGTTCGAGTTACGAAGTGCACGTACTTTTTTTCACGAAGTGTGCGAAATTTCATCTTTAAAGCTATTGTAGTATTTGAGAAAAAGGGATCACAAGATTCAGCCAAATGCTGATTTTGGTACAACTGGGATAGAGAGCGACTCACTTCCCTCGTTTCAATTAGCGTTTAGAGTATAAAATTGGGAACCCTTGGCTGGGACATCCGGTATTATAGTCCAACTTGCATTCGAGAAAGAAGGAAAGTGGAAATCACTCGTTTATGGATGTTGAGATTATCAAGGATGGGTCATTTTTAAGATGTAAATGGTTTTAAAAAGAATGTTATGCTTGCTTAACGATGGGGTGGAGGGAATCGTTAAGTAAACGAGTTAAGATGAATATGATAAGGGTGTATGCATGATAGAATTTCTAAGATCTCTGATGCGTGTTATGTGGAGGAGGATATGAATAGGTTAAGAGGGTGTTCAAAGGAGAATGACTATCCGGATGATGCTATAGATAGGGATTTTGAAAAGGTTAAGAAAAAGCAAGTCAACCATGGGTGTGAAGTTTAGAAGGGTTGGGACTAGTTATCTGGGGAAAGTTTCCGTAAAAACTGGGAGTATTCTGGAGGGGTTTGGAAGTCAAATTCTATTTCAAAAAAGCTTCAACGGTTGAAAGATTTGCGTCGAAAAAAAAAAGAGGTTGGTGATGAATGGAAAGGGGTTGTGTACAAGTTTGGATGCAAAGATTGTGTGTGTGACAGGGTGTATGTAGGGGAAATTGGTCAATGTTTGAAGGATAAGATTTATCAACCTGGATATGTGCCATGACAGATGAGAAACCTAAATCGGGCGAATTCAGCATGCGTGCATTTGATGGATGAAGGTCGTAGGCTAGACATGGATTCTGTGAGTGTTATGGACAAAGACAGACGTTGGATGGCGAAATAGGTTAAGGAAGGGCGTTAGCGATTTAAAGTTTTGGTAACTTTAATTTGAATGGGGTGGAAATTTGTTGAGGGGGTGGGGAAAGGTGGTGTGGCCAAAGGTCAAATATGGATGAGTGTTGTGCTCTTGTAGGAGTGTGTGGGTTTGTATTTTGAGTTTGGCTTTTATTTGTAGGTCCCTTTTTCTGGTAGTTTTTGTGGATGATGGTATTTGTTAAGTCTGGTCTACACGTAACCTTTTGTTGTCAGTTTTGCATGATCATGCCAGATTTCACAGACGTGTGGACTGCAAGTTTGACGAATTGCATGAACTGGATGAGTAGTGTGGACTTTATTTTTGCGTCGGTCTTATCTGTCAAACTGATCTCTTCATTTTAGACTGACGACAAAACGTTACGTGTAGACCAGGCTTAAGTTGGGTGCGTGATGTCTAATGTGAGCATGGGGTCTGTGAGATTGTTTGACTTTCTTCGTTCGGGTGTTTATTTTTCTTGATATTTTTAGTTTTTGACCGTTTTTCTTGTGCTGTTGATGTTTTTGGTTTTGTGTTCCTATCTGTGTTTTTATGCCCTTGAGGCAGCCTTTATGTAAAGGAGGCGAAACGTTGGAATTTTTCCTATACTGTACTTGGTCAGTAAAGGTAGGAGAAATGTTTTAAAATGTTTTTACTCTTGTTGTTTTGTTTTTTAAGCTAGTTGCATTTGGGGGTTTTGTTTTATCCAAAAAGCACCCTTTTGTGTTTGCACGCATTATAAGCGCATTAGAAATTTCGGAGGGCAGACTCGCCCCTGGATATTCGAAGCACGAGAAGATTTAAGTTCGAAGTTAATGTTAAAATCGATAAATTTCTAAAAACAAGATATTCATATTTTGCATTTAAGAATTTTTCGTTCAAAATATGTTTCATTGTTTTACATTGTTCAAAGACAAAATGCATTTCTATTCGAAGGGCTCGGGGCAGCAATCGTCAGCTCCACTTTTTTAAATCATTTTTTCAATGGATTTAATTGTTTCAAAATTCTGCGTTGTTTTGAGCAAGAAATAAGCAAATTTAATGCTCAGAGAACGAAATATCTTTATGGATGGCGCTGACAGTCGCTGTTGGGTGCATAAGCCAAGTTAGTTTCACAGCTGTCCGATAGCTCTTTGTTATTTGTTGTGTACTGGTTTTAGAAACAATAAACCGCTCCATTCCACATTTTTCTTACCGTGAAAATAATTATATTAACTAGTGAAGTATTTTTGGCTAAAAATGTATTAACAGAGTGATCTGTACATATCTAAATGATATATTTGAAACATTTTGCATATTTTACTGTTCCAAACAGTTTTTTGTCGATACTGTAGAATTTTGATACATTTTTTTATTCATCATTTAAAATTAGAAACTGTTAGAATTATAAATTTTTTTGTCTCATTTATTTCACTGCAAAAATTTCTCGATGTTAATGTATGAATAATTATCCATATATGGATAATTTCTACCAATTATAATTGGTAGAAATTACGAACAGAAGAAAGTAGCAGAGTGAGGTTGCTTCTTTTGAAACGTGCTGAACTCAACGCGAAAAGCACGTTTTTAAGCGATTCGACAGAAAACAAAGCGAATTCAGTTTAAATAGCTTGTTTGGAAACGATTCATTAAAAACTAGCTGAAACGTATAGTCATGCGTTTCGCACTAAGTTCAGGAGACATACAGTACTATTGTTGTACTGTATTTAACTGTTACACACAGTAGACTATCTCTTAATTCAAGTTACAAACAGTGAAATTCGGTTATTATAATCAGGGATAATGTTATTGATCGGTTATTGTTATCATTATCAGCCGGTCCCAAGACGCGTTTTTATTTCCGCTGTTTGATGTTGTCAACTGGCTGTTGTTATTAAAAAGCACTAGTCCCAAAGTGATCACAACAACCTGATTCCACTGTACTTTGAACAGTCTTTGAATAGTCAGCTCAAATCCTTGCTTTTGAACCCACTAGTTCGAAACTAAAATTGGAGCAAGCTATGAAAGATGAGATATCACTGGTGGGAAAGTTTGATATTGGCTGGGTGTGTGTTTAGACATGGATCGAACTGCGTTTGTGGGTGTCAGGAACACATGCTGTGCGTATTGTTTGGGCTTGATGGAAAATGTCGTGTTAAGGTCTTATTTTTTTTTAATATTATTTTTTTTCATATACCGAAGATCATCATCTTCTTATTTTTCTTGGGAACATTCCCTTGAAGCTCTATTTAAATTTTTTTTTACACATGAGGTGATGACGACGTTTGATGACTAGGACCAATCTCAAAGGGTTTCTCCACCTATGATCTACCCTTAAAACATTCTAATGCGGTAAAAGCAATAGTGACAGGCTACTTAAAATGGAATATATATTTAACGTGGTGTTGTTCCGTCAATTTTGTTTTTAATGTGAAATTTAAAGTCGCAGGAGGTATTATACTTACGTAGAATAATGATCAGTTGACGTCACTGCTTGAGACTCTTGTCAAGTTGAAGGTTTGATACCTGAAACTTAGCGTTGTAAGTTTGGTTAAAGGATATGATGCATATTAAAATTGTTTATAAATAATGTTTTAATGCTTTATAGTTTGTTGAATGCACACTGTGCATTGCACACGTTAATTTAACGAATAGTAATTTTATTATACTAAGCCACATACAATTTTTAAAGAGATCAACAAGTGTTGGCGTTTTCACATACGTGTAGTGTTTGTGAAAACTCTGTAATTTAATTATTGTAATTTCATTACACCGTACTACAGTATATACCATTTTCAAAGACTTGTACATACCGTTTTCAACAAGTGTTGGCGTTTTCGTGGAGTTTTAATGCCGTTTATCAACAAGTGTTTGTAGAAACTTATCAGTGAAACGTAGGTATGCAAACGTACAGTGAGTTTTGCAGTCATTACAGTTATTTTTATATTGATGGAAGAAAATATTTAAGATAACACGTGTATAACAAAAAATTGTGTAAAATATTAGAATTGTAACTTCTGAGAATCTTCGTTTATATAGAGGGTGTTCTGAAAAGTCTAGTCAAATTTTAATCACAGAAGCTATGCATCGAAACAAAGCAGATAAACATGGGTCCGGGAATGCACTTTCATTCGCACATGTACAGCGATTATGAAGTCGATAGGCTTGTGCATTTACGTGACTTACCCTGTGTCATCTCGAAAGATAAGCACTTCACGGCTCATGTTTATATGGGATATTTGTTTTATTTTGATGCGTACACCTATGGTTAAAATTTGATTGCGTTTTTCGGGAACACCCTGTATATAGTTTTTCAATGTAATTGAGTATTGCGTTTGAGTCGTGGTCTGATACTCACTCTGTTCTACTTGAAGATTAAAATTATAATACCGTTTTCATTGCAATGGTACTGAAAATACCCGTTCGATTCGTAGTACTCTACAAAAGAACAAAGCAAGAAATTTGGGGAATTTTGAAATTGCATTCCATCAAGACAGTTCGAATAAGAAGAACGATAAAATGTAACGGAAATAATAAAACTGTCATATTAAATCCAAAAGGGTGTAAACTAACTACTGTTGTGTACTGTTACCTGAAAAGCTACTGGCTTCATAAATGGCAAAACATTTAGCTCCAGTAGTGAAAAACAAGGATTGATCTCGTAGAACGATTGGTTGCTCTTATAAAGAGGGACGCCAATAAAACCGATACATTGATTTCGGGGAAGGGGGGTACAATAAACGGATTTGTTGGTTTTTTAATAAAAATTCTAACAGAATCAGAAGTCTAAAACCTTATTCGGATCCACAACAAGTTAAATACCAAGTTTCGTGAAAATTGGTAAAGCAGTTTTCGCACCATGCGCGTACAAACCGACAGACATGAAAAGAATTAATTTATGTAGAGTTGTTCAGCCAGTGATCTTTGCTAAATTGTCAGCTACTGACCTATAGAATTGTCATTTTACGATGAACGAGTACATTAAAATTATTTTCAAGTAAAACCTAACTATTTATGTACTGTCTTATACAGATACCATATATATAAGACAGTGATATATGTATGTACATTGTATATACATAATGCAAAAAAAAATTCATTTTTAATTTCTGCATGTTTTGATTTATGCGAATTAAAATTTATATATTCTTTGAGTAATTCGGTATTAACTTCGTGCATGTTTTCAGTGATTTCATTTTTGATTTCTGCAATTTTCGATTTATTCATTTATATATGCGATTTTTTTTTCCACATTGGACTTATGCGATTTTTGATTTACGCAAAGGACTTATGCGGTTCTCGTTTTATGCATTTTTGGTACATTGGACCATACAGAATATTTTCATAAACGATTGTAGATGGCAGTGTACGTTCAATTCCCAGCTCACAAACTCACTCACTCACAAGTGAAGTTAATATAAAGCTTACAAAAAGGTTAAGTTTAAAAGATGACCTGATAATTAATGATTGTCATTCAGCATTGTAGACTACTGTAAAATATCGATTATTGGTAATACGCTGCTATCTTAGGATTATATCGGATTATCGATTCTTTCCGTAATCGAACGGAATAAGAGAAATAGTTGTATATTGGTTTTTAGTACGATATTTGGTACGATATATTGGTTTTTCTAAAAACACGTGTAGAACTTAAAAATTTAAACGACCGAAAAAGGTTTAAGGCTGTCAGAAAAAAAAATATCGAAATATTTTGAGGGGGAAAAAAAAAGTAAATTGAAATTTACCAGGTGGAAATTGATTTTCTGTTACCTTTTTTTCTAATCTATTTTCCTTCAGGTGAAAAGATGTTTTAAAGTTTTCTTATTATGATTGACGAGTTTCTCCAAATAACACAAGTGTTGAACCACAGCAACGTAAACAAACTAAATAGGCAGCTGCTCTAAAGAAACGTGATTACAGGTAGTGATTTATGCGACTGTTTACGAAAAGTTCGCATAAATCGAAAATCAATTCCCAACAATTGGAGAAAACAGAAGACAATTCTAGCATTTGCGCCACAAGCGGCGTACACGTTGTTGTGAATCGCAGCAGGTGCTGGGGGCGTTCAGTCATTTGTACATCGTCCGTCGCATAATATCGAAATTTTCTCGCGTATAATAACGAACATATGAGAACATTTTTCTCTCGTTGCATAACAGCAAAATCGCATATCTTATGAGTTAATATCGAATACTCGATTGTGAATGGGTTTTTTGAGGAATTCCACCGCTAATGCTGTTAACCGATCAAAACATAGCACTGAGCAAAATTTGCATAAACCGAAAATCGCATTATATCAAACTTTATCAGATAAAATCTTTTTTCGGACGTAATGTGCATATGGGTGAAGTTCATCGCATAATAGCAAAATTCGAATGAAACGGAACTCACATTAATCGATGACTCTCCGTATTCAAACAAACTTGAAACTCAAGTTTTTGTTTGTCAAGTTCTTGTTAATAAATGGACGCTTGTGTAGTTTACACAACTTATTTTCGTAATTACAATAAACAGAATTTTTAAACACGCGAATCAAAAAGAAAGAAAAAGTTATATCTTACGAATATACAAGATATTGTAAGAAATGTAAATCACTTGTGCACAGTCGCATAGGAATCGAATAGTAGCGAGATTTTCTAGAACATTGTGCTCATATGGGTGAATTTCTTTAATCGCATAATAACGAACTTTTTTAGCGAAAAAAAAGTTAATTAAAAAAATTGGAACTCGTATTAATCGAAGACTCTCTAAACGAACTTAAGAAAACTTTTTATCATATTTTTTTCTTCTTTTCCAAAAATATTAGACACTTAGCTGATGTGTTTAGACAATTTGTACACAATCACAATATACGCAGAATTTGTATATAAAAAAAAGTAAACTTACAATTCAAAGAAAAATCACTGTATATCTCACAGAAATATAAGATATTGTAAGAAATTTAAATCGACAATTTTGATATTTCTGTTTAACTGTCCATCCATTCAAGAATAATGGCCATTTATTTAAACAAACTATGAATGTTATTTATTTCCGAAAAAAACAAATGTTTTCTTACCTGTTACGTTAGATGCCATGGGCATAGAACAAACCACGCATGAAGGTGATGAACGAGTCTTTGCTCGAGTTTCTTGCTCAGTCGACTGGTTTGGCGGAAAAGTTGTAGTGCTTGGTGGAGCTGTGTGCTCTGTGGAGAACATCGTTGAAGCCTATTGGTCGAAGATTCCTAATGCTAGAAACACGAGCAAAAAGGAAACTGGTGACGAAAGGCGCGATAATGAAGAAATTGACATCCACCAAAAGCGTGGACATTTCCTAGGCTTCTTCTTCTTTTTTTGACTTTTCTCGAGTCTTTTATTTTTTTTTTTTATGAAAAATACTGCAGTTCATCAGAAGTGGAGCCATTTTTATACCGTGGTGTGTTTGCGTATAAACAAGTTACAAGATGTCAGTTGTCAAGATGCAAGAAGTCAATTTGGATGTTGGTTCGCTTTATAGGACCCATTTTATGAAGGTTGAGAGATTTTTTATTATTATTATTATTTTTTTTTGTGGACATTTTCATTTTGACGTCTATGACGGATGATGATGTTTGTACAGGGTCGCGTTTAGTACAGTACCGGTATTTGAGTTAGTTTGTGACTTATTAACTATAGGTTCTTATGAATGTTTAAAATGCTAATTATCATACGCTTCATATTAGCTTCACTTGTGAGTGACTTTGTGATAGTGAGCTGGGAATTGAACGTATACTGGCATCTACAGACGTTTATGATAATATACAAGTATTGTATAGTCCAATGCACCATAAAGTGAAAACGAAAATCGCACGAATCGAATCAAAATTTGCAGAAATCGAAAATAGAATCACTCAAAACTCGCATAAATCGAATATCGAATGACTCGCAAAAATCTAAATTCGCGCAAAGTGAAACTAAATATAAAGCGTATCCTTTTCAATGTACTTGTTTCATCTAAAATTTAAGTATATCGTATATGTTACCAGCAATGTATAGAATCCAGGCAGTCTATAAAAAGCCTAGTTTCTTTTGGCAAAGTATGAAATAGTATACTTTGCATGGAACTGTTTCGGTTAATTAACAACATTTTCTCTAAAAAAAAAGAAGCATTCAGGCCTAATTTTAGACTTGACTTAACGTAACTATTCCGCCAATGCCAATTTTATTTATTGCTTGCTAAATTTAAATCAGACTTGGCATTCTATAGAATACCTGGATTCTATACATTGCTGTTACGTGTACATGTAGGGTCTACGAGCGTATATAACGAAATAAAACAATTGTTTAAATGCAATGAAAGCATAACATTTGTTTAATTGGAGGGTGCAAACCTCACATTAGTCGATAATCACATACTGCACATCAGGGAAATCGCATATAGGAAACTCGCATTAATCGAGAACACTAATTATATTAGAAAAGGTCAATTTGAACTAAACTTGAGGTTTTTATTTGCATTTTTTCCTTAAAAGAAATAATTTTACAATAGGCCTTGAGAATGGACTTGCTTTATATAAATTCAGTTCGTTTAGTGTACAGGTGTACAATTTCTTATCCTAAACCTTTGGGGACCAGAGAGACAATTTTCGTAAATCGGAATTTTTCGGATTTCGGAATGGTAGTGCTGTACAGTACAGTGTATACATACTGTACCAAATATCCTGGAACTACCTACAGTATTGATGAGTAATGTCAAACACATTAATATTTCTGCAGTAAACTTTATGATATATGCTGTGTTCACATTGAATGGGATAAGTAAAGATTATTAAATAGTAATAAAGTGATTAACGAAGTGGAATAACTGCCACAAAAAAAACTTCCGGTTTTTGAAGCTTTTTTGGTTTTTTTAAAAATTCGGATAAGGAATTTTGTACTTATTTTACCGATGAAGGGGAATCTTTTGGACATTGATTTATATGAGTTGTTCTTTGCTTCAAGTTGCTTGATTTGTATGTAAGAAACTACTGTTTCTGAGATCGATTCGCCAATTACGAACTTAAAACATGCAAATCAGGGCTTTGGCTAATGAAGGCACAGAATTGCATTAGCTATGTTAGCCGAGACCCTACTGGATTAATAATGCAAATTAAAGTTTGGTCAAATGCAATTGACCTACAAGAGGATGATCTTGTACTACATGATGTAGTAAATGTTTTTTGTGCAGCATATAGATTGTTTATGCAAAGAAAGTTTAGACTTCTGGGAAATTTTGTTGCATAATGTTATATATATATACAGAACTTAAATCGAGGACTTCTTGTGATCGAGTTAATGCAAAATATTAGAATTTGGGTATTTTAGATTCACTGGTAGAAAAACATTGATACTCTGGATGAATGAAACATTAATAAAACGCATATAGATAGTAGTTTGCTGTATGTAAAATACAAAATTTCGGTATTTTTGTACTCTTTATATTAGCTTCACTTATGAGTGAGTGAGCAAGTTTCTGAGTGAGCAAACTGGGAATTAAACGTATACTGCCATCTACAGTCGTTTATGAAAATATACTGTATAGTTCATTGTAGCAAAAACGTATAAAACGAAAACCGCATAAATAAAAAATCGCATATACAAATAAGTAATTTTTTTAAAAATCGAAACTTGCAGAAATCACAAATCGAATTACTCATAACTCGCATAAACCAAATATCAAATTACTCGACGATCGCATAATTTTAAATTCGCATCAATCGATATTTGCATGAAACAATAAATCGAAACGTGCAGAAATCGAAAAAAGGAATAATTCAAATCACGCATAATTTAAATATCGAATTACTGAAAGATTACATACATTTCAATTCGCATAAATCGAAATATGTAGAAATCAAAAATGGATTCTTTGCACTATGAACGTAGGCCTACATACAATATATCTGTATACGATGGTATATAAAGTAAAGAGTATGCTTAAAAAAATCATTGTTTTTAGGGGAATTGTTAGATTCACTGGTGGAGAAAATTGGTATTCTGGACAAACACGGAACTTATAAAATGTAAACAGTAATATTTCACGAAGTTGGCAGTTTATCCACCATCTATAAATTCAAAATCAATGCTAAACGAGTTATGTTGTGGAAACATGTACGCGGTAAACAATTAAAGAGCTCTTGAAAATGTGAAATCATGTCGAGTTCCCACATGAATTCAGGGTCGTGTTTTGTAATTCAAATGATAAACATTGTCCAATGGTGGATGCCTCTCAGCGTTGTTGGAAACCAACTTCAAGAGATATATGGAAGCAGCAGGGTTAGGTATTTCATGGCGTTGCGGTAACTTGTTTTTGTAAGCTTTGCTTTGCGCTTCATGTTAATGCTGCAATTAAACGGAGGATTGATGAAGTAAGGTTTGATCCTTCGAACGTGCACTTGTTTATTTCGCAACTCTATTATGGCTTATGTGAAAAATCACAGCTGTCGGTGGAGGAGTTGTCTTTAGTTTATTAGAAGAAAAGAAAAAAGAGACTTCATTATACCATAGACTAAAGAGATCTCTTTAGTCTATATACCATGTAATGAAATGCTGATTTCACACATGATTTTTCAATGAAAATATGGAGATCGTTTCTATATCTTAACTCGACCCAATTGTGAAATTACATTCTAATAGGTGAAATTTCAGAGTAGGCTTTTCAAGAGTTGACGATTAAAGTCCTTTCATTTGCTTTATTTTTTGCAAGTAGTGAAATGCTGATTTTACACAAATGGATGTAGGATATATTACAGTGAGACCTCTCTTAACGGCCACCTCGATTAAGCCACCATCTCCCACAAAGATCACTTTGTTTAGAACGGAATTCTGACTCATTGATTTAATAGTCATAACACCTTCACCGGCCTACCTCCTTGAGCGATCACAGTCCAATTTCGACCAATCAAACCTTTTTTTAGCTTCACTTGTGAGTTTGTGAGTGAGTGAGCGGGGAATCGAACGTATACTGTTATCTACAGCTACAGGCATTTGTGAGAATATACTGTACAGTCCAAGGTACCAAAAAGCGCATACATACATCGAAAACCACAAAGTCCAATGTAAAAATCACATATGTAAATGAATAAATAAATCGAAAATTTGCATAAATTAAAAATGGAATTACACAAAACTCGCATAAATCAAATATTGAATTATTCGACGGTCGCATATATTTAAATTTTCATAAATCGAAATTTGCAGAAATCGAAACATACAGAAATCAAGAATGAATTTTTTTTATTATTATGTACATACAGTATATATCTGTATATGACACACATGGTTGTGCTTTCGGGAGGCTGGATTAGAGTGGTTACCCGATCAAAATCGCATAGTAGCGAATTTTTTTTTTCATTTCCGCCGGTACAGATGCATATATTTTTTTTTCTACAAAATGAAAAGTCTAAATATACTGTATAATTTTTATTCCATGGAACATATATTAAACTTGATCCAATTTTGATCCACCGTTCTAGACTTCGATATGTTTGATTTTTAGTCATTCTTGTTAGAAATCGTTTTAGAACTTTTTCGGGGTTCTAAACTCGAGTTTGCAAGAACGTATCAACAGTAGGCCTATTTTTGTATACAGTTGTAATTAATATTTTAAAGTGCACTTTTGCATAATTGTATGCACCACTTTACACCAGTTTAAGTAGTTAAGTGAATACTGTTACTGTATGTGTACTTTAGCCTACATATGAAGGGCTTGGAGCAATATCTGCAGAATATTTGTAGGAAAATCCGTACATAGTTTTAATAGGAGTACATATTATACAGTATATGTTGCTGACAAACATCTACTACCGGGGTGTTGTTAAACCTAAAACACCGAATCTTGCAACCTTGACTTTGTTTAATTTTCGCTTGGCTTGTGACGAGGGTGGTTTATGCATTTGATCTGGTTTCTCTCTCGGATTCCTGCGAGCTTGAAATACTTTCGTTGCTTTGCCTGCACTTTAAAACTTTCAATTTCACTCAAACCTTAGAAAAACAAAGACTGGGAAAACACTCAGAAGGAACATATTTGCAGATTTTTGTTCCCAATTAAAATATATCGAAAAATTAAAAAAAATAAAAATAGGGCAAATCCAGCACATACAAAAACAAAATGTGCTTAGAGATGGTAGCACATGGAAAATGATCAAATTTAGATTGACATAAGAGGAACAAGTGACCTCTTGTTGGTCAGCCACTGCTCCACTAATGACAAATCTCAACTGTAAGATTAGGTTACCTATCATCATATACTATGTTTGCATACTGAAAAATAAAAATTGACATCGTAGTGGTTTAAAAACAGAAGCACGAACGAACGAATCAAGATGTATGCAAATGTTTACCGAAACGTTCAAGTCAAAGAAAAAATATGCTACAACCTTATAAAGTCATATGCAGTTGTTTTTCTTTCCAACAAATTTGGTTTTCATTTCACGTTATCAATTAAAGGAAAGCCTTTCAATGCTATAGTTGTGATAAATTACTATAATAATTAGTACCAGAAGCGAGTTTTTTATACGTCATTTGTTTAAATATGCGATAAGAGAAATCTTTCTAGATGTTTGTTATATGCAAGAAAATGGTACACAAGTGACAATCAAGCGAGTGGTTTAATGAGAATTTCGATATATGCGATTTACGTTTTGGGCGTTTCGATATAGTGCACAGATGACAATTCAACATCTTGTGCTTGATCTTTATCCATCAGTGATATTGATTCAGTACCATAAATGTTTCTTGTATACATTGTTTTACAAACCCAATATTGGACGTCTTGAAGATGCGATGTCACAGTCATATATTACTCGTGACACTTCTACTTCAAGTAAAAATTGTTTTTTGTTAGTAAATACAAATTTTATTCAACGTCTTCCCTCGGGGCTGTTCGTAGAAAGATCTGATTGCTTTCGTACTGAGCAAACGAATGATTTTCATCATGTACTTACCTGCATGTTTGTCATAAAAAAAACGTTTCAGCGTTTTTATATGGTTTTCATATATTTATTGTATTGGGATGTAAATATAATGCAAAAGTGGGTATGACTTTTTCATTAACTAAGATGGGTCGTTCAAATTTCACGTGTTGTTAGAGTAACTCTTCCTCTGTAGACGTGTTGCAGAATCTTTTCTTTTTCTTCATGGCGGGTGAATAATGGATTGCGAGCAGAAGCAACATTGGGTTCTTGACAGTGGAGGGGTGCAGTCTGTTTGACATCCACAGAATCTGCAAAATGTTTACGGAGATAGCATCATTGACAAAGAGGGGGGAGGGAGGGGCAATGTGTAGAGATGGATGAAAGAGTTTAAAGAAGGTGAAACCAGCATATTGAAGACAAACCACGAAATGGGAGACCATCAACTGTGACCACTAACTAACACGAGTAGCTGTGAACAAGTGGGTACAACAATTCACACCTGATCGTTTCCAAAAAGGATTCGGAGAGTTGGATTTAACGATCGATGGCTCCAATGCGTCTCGTACGATGGAGACCACACGTAGTATCGTTCTATAGAAGAAGAGTTACTCTAACTAAAGTCATGTTTAATTTGAACGACCTTTGTCAGTTAATAAAAAAGTTAAGAAATCGAAAATGAAAAATCACTATTTGCTTGCACTGTTTATTTTTCTTTCTGGGACACAATGTAATAGAAAATAAGTAGGAAATGGACTCGCATAGATCGAATATTATGTTACATTAATCTAAATTCGGATGAATCGAAATTCACATAAATCGAAAATAAAATTACTCAAAACTCGCATAAATCAAAAATTGAACAACTTAAAGCTCGTATAAACCTTAATTTGCATAAAGCAAAACTATGTATAAAGCTTATGCTTAAAAAGAATTTTTAACATACTTGTTAGTTCTTAGTTATTGTACAGTATAGTGTATTTAAATTTGTTAAATAAACGTATACAAGGTGACAACAAAAGTCCTGTTCTTGTTTGCCCTTATTACAATAGAGTTCGCCCCTTGATGCCGCTGAACATTACATCCAGAGGGGGGAGGGGCTAAGCATTTAATCATCCTGTAGTACAACACCGATTTACTATACTGTAGTATTTACTCTACTGTATGCTTAGATAAGAGTATTTTAGCTGCCAGTTGTCATTACCCAGATATATTAAATTATAACAGGATTTTTGTTGTTAACCTGTATACGAGTAATATACTGTATAAAAATATTTCTGATTCACTAAAATGTTTCATTCGATTTCTCCAATAAAAAGATTTCATCAGATTGATTAACCAATTAGCAGTGCGCTTCACTAGCTATCGGTACTCCGAGGAGAGATTTCGTATTATTATGACAAATTTGCGATATTCAATACAAAACAGACGATTCTACTCAAATTGCAACATAGTGTTTCCTAATATAAAGACAGTATTTATATGATGCAACTTTTCTGAAAGTTTGCAGGCAGAATTTTCTTTTACGAGTTAGTCTTCTAGAAGTCATAAGTTTCGCTTGACTTGATTTAATATAATGATGTTAATGTAATGATAATAATGATATTCACATCAGACGTCCAATAAGGTTCGTGAAAGTTTTTTTGTTCAATCGTACACCCTATTGGTGAAGAATACTTAATTTTGAGAATGGCACTTTATTGACCATACCTGATATTTGGAAAACATGAAAATGACTGCAAATTCCAATTTCGACACTTTGACACAGTTTGAATTGATCAGTTTGGCATTGATCACGTCCTTGGTTCCACAACATACGACGACACTGTTTCTTAAGATGTTGCTGCAATTTGCAAAACATCATGTTATTTGTTGTGTGCTTTTCATCTTTTTATTTTTTGTAATAGCAATTTTTGCAGCAGCTGGTTCTATAGTAAACATAGTTTTTATTTTTATTTTCTCGACTTTTCTGTTTGAAATTTTTATTTTATTTTATTTTATTTTTTTTTTTTTTTTGTCATTGATGAAGTGAAAAATATTTGGAAGATTAAACGACAACATTCGGGTCTTCATTGAGTGTTTGAATCTTGATCTTGGTCTCCGCATATTGAACATTTCCATGACTACGTCAACTCCATCGTGTCATTTCATTTTCTCTCTTCATTAGTACAACATTGCCTTTTTCACATCGCCGAGAAATGGCAAAAGCAGAAATGCTAACAAATGTTGCTTCTTGATTTTTTCTTTACAAACAACTTGAAAGTTTATGTGATCAAAGGTAAATTAAAAGACTAGTGTGGGTTGTTTTTCTTTTTAATCATTATTTTGTTTGTAGAGAAAACGTTGTTTAAACAAGAGGTTATTAAAGTTTTTTGGTAATAGAAAGAAAAAGAAAGTCACAATTAAATGCTGCAGTAATTAATGTTAGAAGAACGAAGAAAATTTAATTTTGGCAATGAGTGGGCAAAATGTTGATTTATCTTCTCTTCCACCGAAAATGATTAAAGCAAGTATATTTTCTCTTTTCAGCCAACGAACTCTGGTCCTGTTTCTAAATCGCAAGGAACATAATAGGGATGAAATGTATCTTGTCTTCTCGGCAGGTAAATTAAACTAATCACGTTTTGAATTTCAGTTGATTTTTCCAAGCGGAATGAATATACTTCATGGAATATAAATCTTTGTCAAATACAGTTAACGTGGAAGAAGACATTGAAAGACTCATCCTGCATTGGTCTTTCACATCTAAATGAGTAAGATTGGTATTAGCATTGGGTTTGAATTTGAGCCGTCTGCAAGCCAAAGAAAGCTAACCAACATTTTTCATATTTTGAGGAAAATTGAGAAAATAGAATCGAATTAAGCATTACAACCTATGCTCAGCCATGGACTGTTTTTGACTTACATGACTTTCTTCACGTGAACAATGGATGTTGGTTCTCATTGTGAGTTAAATCTAGAGTAGATGGTGTATGCTAAGTTCGAGGTTAGACCAATGAAACCAAACAATTTGTAGCTAGTTCTTTTTGGCTTCGGATGGTTCATTCATATTTATAGTATACCTCAGAATAAGAATCAAAACTTGTGCAACTGGGAGTGACATGACTACCGAACATACTCGTGTAAAAGTCGAATTTTTCTGACCTGGTTTTTTTATGGTTAAATATATGGGATCGACTAGTACATGGATGCTATTTTCGATTGGCTGAAATTCATGCTTTAAATTGAGTTCAAAATTTAATCAGCACAAGACCAATTTATGTATTATACACCAATGAAGATGTATGAATAAAAACATCTCATAACCAAGGTGTTGTTTACACAAGAAGTTGGAGAAAGTTTGAATCCCCAACTGTAGAACTGCACTTGTGCGATATTACATTACTATCTAGAACCGGTACATGAATGATATGTGCATGAAATACTATACACTTTAAGTCTAAAGTTATAAGAAAATATAGGTCGACTTTTACATGCGATATATGAAAAATACAAATTTTGTGGTCAAAATCGTGGATCGACGTTTATATGTTATCGAATATTACATGAGTATAAAGGGTAATTCAGAAAATTATTTCTAACTTTCAGAGGTGATAGAGGGCATGAAATTAAACATCTTTTATCAATAAACTACAGTCCGGAAATACTTCCATGAAGAGCTGCAACGAAATTACTTGGGGGATGCCATTCTCATTGGTTGATTTCCATCGGGTGAAACTATTGGACCAATATATTACCAATGCGTCATAAATATCTCGTTGTGGAAGTATTTCCGGACTATAGTGTATTAATAAAAGGTGTTTCATTTCATGCCATCTATCACTTCTGAAAGTTAGGAATAGTTATTGTGAACCATCCTGTACATACGCTAGTGATGTGCTTCGTAGTAGGATTTAATCAATGCAACCAAGCATTTTATGAAGGTTTTTCAAAATTCTCCTGGCAATTTAAAGTATAGGCCTATGGTTCACACATGGCAGTGGAATGCAAACATTTGCATAGCGTATCAAATTTTGAATAAAAAGCTTTTAAAATTCCAAGCTTGGAGTCGAACCAGGACTTCTTGTTTATGCTGATATCTATGGTCCCCCTTTTTTGATTCCATCCTTGTACCCATGGTAGGACAAGGATTTTTTAAATTCTTGGTTTGTATTAAACATTGTTAATTTTTCTAGTGTGGATGTGTTACAAGCTCAAAGTGCTGTGTTGCACAATGATCTAATATCCGAATTTTCGAATTCAGTGTAGTATATTAGTATGAGACTTACCTGCTTGACATATATAATTAATGTTTATCACACATTTGATTTGATAGTACTTTTGAGTATTGTAATCCAAGAATGAGAAAGTTGGATAACGATATATTCAAAATACTATATCCGGTTATATCATTGGTCAAACGACACAACAATTTGACAGACTTCTTGACTGGAGTTGGTAAATGAAAATTTTCATTTTGCATGACAATGTTTATTAGTTCGTGTTTCTATGGATAGAGCATATTGCTGAATGGAATTGAACTAAACACAACTATATTTGTTTTCTAAAGAAAGAAATTGACGTATAGGATAAACAAAGACATTATTTGGTTGGTATCAGCCTGGGGATAAAGTGGAATACAAACATTCCCGTTTATAAATTCGATCAAATTACTATTGATTTAATATCAACCGTTGTCCAAATGAAATTCTGTATTGTTTTTCATAAACAACAGTAACTAACGTAAACATTGAAGTAAAGGTTATGATAACAGTGATGGAATGTCAATATCGGAAATGCAAGAAATTGCATTTCAGTTTATCTGATTCAGAATGCATCTTCAACATCAGCTATCACTTCGATAGGAAAACCATGCAACATAAGATGGTTAAGAAAATCGCATAAAAGTGAATTTGCGAAACTGAGGGGTGTGTAATCACCTGTAAATTAACAATTGAAGGGCCTGGTGTAAAAAGGTGTTATGTAACTTACAGTATTTGTCAAAAATTAACTAGGTGCATTTTTAAAATTATTAAGTGCAATTCTACCTTCCGAATCATAATTTTAAGCAAAACAACAACAATATGTTAAAAAAAAAACAACAACAAGATATTCGTGCAAGAAGTGTGAAGTAGCCCATAGACAATGATGCAAGTTCAGTTCTTCAAACATGGTTTTCTCGAAATTGTAAAAATGTTACTTAACACCTTTTTACACCAGAACCTTCAATTATATTGGGCTGGTAGAAATGTTTTCTTTGGTATAAATGTCAGGGTTTTGAGCCTGACATAAACATGGCAATGGCAATACCACTACTATCCTTGGTAGTGGTATTGCCATGGTTTTAAAAAACATGCAATAAACTGAATTCTTGCATTTCCAAAACATCATAAATCCATAAAATACAATTTTTCAGGAAACGGCTTTTTTTTATTCATTTGACCATAGACTATGTATATAAACGTAGTTTTTGAGAGTGCTTTTCCGTAGAAAATAATAAGTTTTGAGTCTTGAAGATAACGTGTTTGGAATCGGCGATGCAAAGATAGTTTTCATAGTCTCAAAAATGATTAAAAATGGAGATAAGACGTTTTGAAAATAAGCTTTTCAATTGTTTTATGTCCATTTGAATAGATGTACACGTTATTTTTACAGGTTGTCAATGTAAAAATATGAATTTGATTTGATCTTTCAATTATTATTTTTTTTTGATTTTGATGTGTATTAATGAATCAATCATACATTATTAATGTGATAACTTTGTTTTAGACGTTAACCTGTCATTATTCTTTCTATTTAATCAAAAAAACAGTAGCTCGATCTCGACAATTGAATCAACTAACAGATCACTAGTCAGCGTCCGATGATTGGTTTCCAAGCTTGGGCAAAGAGTCATTTTTATTTTTATTTCGTTCGTCTTCTTTTACTCTTTCATCTTCATGAAAGTTTAAATTACTGTCAACTCCCAATAAAGTGCAGCACTTTCTGTTATGTTACGTTGAAATGGCATTGTACACGCTTTAAAGGTTTTCTCGAGAGTTATTGACAAATAGTTTGGAATCTCTATTTTCAAGCTTTCATAGGCGAATTTAAGTAGTTGTACAAATGGATTTTCCATCAATTCGTGTAAAAGAAGACTTATTTTTTGTGCCTTGCTTTGAAAAGCAGGTCTTGCAAAATGCAGCATTGGTCACTCCCTAGCACACTACTTACCGCATGGTGTTCTTAAAAACTCTAGTCGAATTTTAATCACAGATGTTATGTATCAAATCAAATCAAAGCAAAAAGGCCATATAAACATGGGTTTGGAATAGGCCTACTTATTTGACTTTATGGGGGTTAGGAGTTTACACGACCCTAACATGTTTAGTTCATTGACGTGTTTATTGCTAATGGATGTTTTCATGAAAAAAAAGAGGCAAAAACGGCTAAATTGTGCAATTTTTTTATCTAAACACTCAAACACTGTTGCGTGATTATGATTTGCCACGTAAACAATGTAATTTCTAGACATATTCGTCAAACAATTTCAGGTGAAACGCCCCCCCCCCCAGAAGTTGGCTCTAAATCTGCCACTGCTTATTTGAGTCTACAGCTATTATGAGACAATAGGCATATGCATTTTTACTTAACGCTGTTGTGTTATCTCGGAAGAGAAACTTTTCCGGATCCATGTTGAATTTTTCTTTGTTTTGATACGTACATAGTTAAATTTTTACTAGAACTTCCAAGAACATCCTGTATATACAGTGTACATATTATAGTGAAGTAACATTCACAACTAAAGTGAAGCGTTCACATGGTAATAGACCTATACTATACTCACAGTCAATATTCTTAAATATTGGAATTTTACTTCGACGAAGTTTGATTTTGAAATAAACTTACGTTTTTTTTTGTAGACATTTGCCATTTATTATTAGAATATTGAACATTTTTTTATCATATTTCTTTAAATGAGTTTACTTATTTCAAGAATGAAAACAAAACCAAACCCACATTGGTTTTGAATAGCAGTAGTTAAATCCTCTAAAGGTTATGTGGTGATTAAAAAAAAACTTAATTCTACTACATACATGTTAGTTTTTAAGATTTAGAAATGAGGATTTTACTTTTTGAAATAAGTAAAGCCATTAGGAGAGATTTTATCAACCGTCACTCCAGTAGTATTATATTCGTTTACATTTTTTCAAGTTTTTGGACGGATTTCTTTTCCAAATATTGATCTAACTTTTGTCTTTGAATTCCATTAGTAGGGGGGAGACATAAAAAAAGTTTAATACAAAGACTAAGATTTCAGAGGGTTTTTCACTAATGCATTTGCTTGGTAAAATCCTTCATGTTGTCTCAATCCAGAAAAGAAAATTCGAGGGGGGTGTTATCTTGAATTTGAATAAAAAAAAAACAACCCCATATCAGGCTACTTGAAATCTAAGTGGAAAATTCTTTGATATTCATGCTCGGAGACCTCAAATGTTATCTATAATAAATTTACATTCAAGGGACAAAAAAGATCCGTTAATGTGGTTGATTCAGTACGCTTCACAAGTGAAATCATACATGTATGTAGTAATTTAAATAAGAGATAAGAGTGTGTTTGTACTATAAACTTTGTAAAGACTTTGTTTTTTTTCACATTTAAGTACGATACTCGTTCCTAGGTTTAAGGAGTTCCTGGATTTTAGTACGACCATGGTACGACTTAAGGATTCTAAGAAAATGTTGCATTCCACTGCTTAGTGCTTTAAACAGTTCGTATACCTCTTGCTGAAAATTAAGCTGTAATTTCAAACCTTAATTTCCAAATTTTCTCTTTAACTTCATTTTATTTATTTTTTGTTATTCTAAAAGGTTTTGTTTTATTTTTGATTCTTTGTTCTAGAATTCCAATACGATGATGCAAGACGACAGTTCGTGTTACTATTGATTCACAAGAATTTTTCAAAAGCTATTGGATGTTAAAAATTTTAAAATCCCTTGGTGAGCATTTTATATTTTATATATTGATGGGATGGAACCATAATCATGGTTTCATTATACAGGGTGTTCCTAAAGTCACTAATATTGTATTTGGTGAAATGAAGTGCATTTCAAATGTTTTAAAGGCATAAATAATTGCATGCGTAACTTTATACTCAATTTAACTACATTTTGTTACAGCTGTTTCATAATTTTTTAACTGTTTCAAAAATAACTTTTGAAATGTTTGTAATTTTAATTTACGTATTTGCAATGAAGCTGACCATTTTGGAGTCTGTAGAGAAGATGCATGTGTAATGTAGCATAGACCTATACTACAATAATTACATTTTTGAGGTATGTACATTATATATTTTAAGATTTTGTTCATTCATTTTTTGTATTATGTATAGAAATATGCATATAACCTTTTCATTGAAATATTTATTTGAAAATCGCTTTATTTCCATAAATGGACAACAACTTTAGGTATTCAGTAAGCGTATTCATAATAAGATGATGTTTTGACATATACTCTAGAAACTCAAACAGAAATTTCAGTTGACACAGCTTCTGTGGGCACAATTGGGTTTTGAAGTAAGATGGCGCCACAGAGTGGTTTGCCTCCGCTTTATGACTTTTTGATTAGTGTGAATGCGTGTGTGCACTGATGCGATGGAGCTTTGCTAACATTTTACCAACCGCATGATTTAATGCTAATTCCACTCACTACTGTTATTGGAGTTGGACATAGTTTGTAAATGGCGTAACAGCACATTTGTGTGAATTATGCTGGAAACTAGTTCTTGATCTGAGGATCAATAACTAAAGTGCCCCTAATGTTTATGCCATTTATTTAAGCCTTGGCACTGCTTGTTGTGACACATGAAACTGGCAGAGACATTGGATTTCTACCAATGTCTCTGAGCTCTGGAGTAATTGAGGCACTCAGAATTAAAAGTTGTTAAGTCACTGTGACTTGACAACTTTTAATTCTGAGTGCTTCAATACTTGAATGAGTATTTTAATTCAATGCAAACTAGAAATTTAGTATACTGTATTGCATCAATAATATTTGAAACAGAAACTTAACTTACATTAACTGAAATTAGTGATGCTAATTTGTAAGGACATATTTAAGAAAAGTGCTTTTCATTTATTTACTAAGTAGATGACAAAGTTAAAACTCCATTCCCCTCCTAGAGGCTTCTTCATAGATAAAAATAAACATGTTGGAGGTGGCAAAACATTGGAGATTTATTGTGTTGACTATGTGGTCAGTAAGGTTCAACACTTTTCTTAATTTAATTTTTTTCTGTTTAGTATCATGTTTTTCAGGATAAATGAATTTGCTGTTGAAGTTAGTGATAATTTGGAATGAAGCTTCACTTTGCCACAGCAGTAGCTGTCTTATATGCATTGTAATTCAGGACACTAGGGGAATTTGGAATTTTGTTGTCGTCAACTTTTCAAAGTGATTCGTTTGGACGTGAGACTTGCAATTCCAATGGATGTCATTAAAATGGCTTCGTGGACCATGAATAATTTAATTATTCTTTCGAACCAGAGTGCCAGAGTTATAAACTAGCAATGGACTTGAGCATGTTGATTGAGACAACAGCTAACCATAAAGTGGTAGGCTACATTTAAGCAATTATCTGTTCAGATAAACATAAATGGAACAAACTTGCTTTGCTGGTTTAAAAAAAAAATGAAGACAATATTCATTGTCTTCATTTTTTTTTTTTGTGTCTTGTTGTTTTTGCTTGGTTGTAATGTAACTGTTTACTTTCATCTCACAGAAATGGTGAAATGGACAAGAAAGTCGTCAAGCAGTGAATGCTACTGTCTACAAAACAAGCGCACTACATGAAGCAGACACAAATTCCACCTTATGTTCAGAATCAGGTGATGTATGTCCTTAAAGGATCTCATTCATAGCTCAAGACTTGCAAACATTAAAGGTTTTTAATGTATTTATGCAGAAGAATTTCATTCTTGCTAATTTAACCATTGCTCTGTTGTGCATATCTTGAGCTATATAGTCAGTGTATCATGACTTATGGGGCCTATACAGTGACCAGACAAACGGTTACATTCACATAAAATAAGTTTAACACTTTTATTAACCAGGTTAGATTGTAGTTATAAACCACTATCAAGCTGACAGTCTTCGTTTTTCTATATACTGAATTTTTTATAAAGGACGGGTGTGATCATTTGACTGGAAATCATAGTATAGAGTATCTTGGTGTATAGAGGTTAGCCTATATTATTAGTATAGTTAACAAAACAAATTTTATTTATAGCTTTCATTTAGTACATTATGTACTGTATATTCTCCTACTGGTTCACTTTTTGTAAGCTACATTACTAAAGTACCGTACTAAATTACAGTACTTTAGTACACTGTACAGTACTTTCAAAAAATTTCTTTCTCCTTAAGAGGGCCCCCCCCCCCTCCTAAAAATAAAACCTCTTTTTTACACGGCCCTGGTCTTACAAAACAGAATTTTGAGAAGCCAATTGTCTTCTTAATCTATTTTACTTGCTGGCATTTTTCTTTTTAATTCTCAAGTATTTCTCTTAACTTTTGTAGGTGCTCCATTGTGGCACACGATCCTGGAAATAGAGGGACTCTTCATCAAGGAAAAAAAAACATTGATTGCATCTTGGATCTTTTTACCAATTCCAGTTGTTATTTCATGAGTAGTACTACAGCAAACCCATGATTTAAATGACTAATAGGGAAAGAGGGGTCTATTATTGCTGACTATTTTTAGTTTTTAAGGGACATCGTAATAAGAATAGTTCAGATCTGGGGATGCATGTGAGCGACAGTGATAAAGCCCCGCCCATCGGATGACATCGCTATTAATTTTTGTTTGTTATTTTTGTGTTGTTTGCCACTAGATGGAGTTGGTTGGGTAGTTTCACTTTCCATAATAACACTTTTCTCTTACTATAGCACGGGCTAACTAGTACGAGAAGAGTTTAAATAATATTAAAAAATATCAAAATCATAAGTAAACTTTATAATTCAGTCCACACCTCTCTATATGGCAGCTCTTAATACAGCTTTTTGCTATAACCACTTTTGATTGTGTTTCAGCTTCGATTTAAAGTACAAGATTTTTTATATACAGCCAAAATAATTGAGAAACCCCTTACTCTACAGTATACTGTTGTGGTATTTTGCTTCACAGCATAGGCATACCCAGAGAGGTGTTTTGGAGGTTTAAACCGTCTCCGAAAACCCAACAATGTGTATGAAAAACTTGCCAATAAATGGGAAAACAGTCCACAATTCACTTGAAAACCCCTCTCGAAATCTTGAAACGCTCCCCGAAAAATAATCCTTGGTGCGCCACTGCTTCACAGTCAAGTTTTCGGAACTTGAACAAGTTTTCAAGTCAAGTCCGGAACTTTTCTGGGCTGTGAAGCGAGGTATGGGTGTATATGAATGTTAATGGGTTCTGGACAGGGACTATAGGGACAATAAGCTTAATCACCAGTGTTGTGACTCTTGCTGGTGATTATTGTTAGAAACTGGTATAAAAAAAAAAGGTATGTTGCACCAAGATGAAAATTGTTAATCTATTCCTATAGTACATGTAAATTAGAGTGTGCTATATTAAGGATTAACTGTATTTCCAAAAATAGGTGAGGTAGTTATCTTTATTATCAAATCAGGTGAGCAACTTTCAGCATTTATTACCACATGTGTTTGAAAATTTTGTCTAACATGATTATCATTTTTCCAGAAGTCAGCTATAGTTGTATTGTCATCCACCATGTCTTTTGAAATTTAATATGATTCAGTATCATCAAAATTATTTGTTATCTAGGTTTTAACTAGCTTATAGCTGGTGGTTAAGGTGTCTATCTCTGTGGTTAAGGGTCGGGTTCCACTCATGTAATGTGGATTCAGTTTGGAATCTGACACCATGGGTGCAGGTTTTTTAAGGATTCACCCGTTTCCTCCTACTTCATCAAACCCCACTTTTATTTATCTTTATTTTATCATTCTAACTGCACTATCATTTATCCCCACTTTACTTCATCCTGCTAAAGTTCATGTGACTTCATAAACCTCTGTTATGTAACGTACTATGAGGTTGAAATGCTTCAGCAGCTTTGAGAATTTTATTTTGCTAGGTCCCGGTTCCCATTGAACTACAGAGCTTAAATTTGAACATAGGCTGGGGTTGTCAAACATTTTGTTGTAATAAATGTAAACGGGTCCAATCAGTTCTTGGGTTTCGTTTGTCACACGAAGGGTTCCTTTTTCCTTGAAAGTGTTGCTGATGTTATACCTACATTTCAAGTCACCACACAACACATTGTTGTACACAAAGATTGCATTTATTTGATGTGTAGTTTACTATCTACAGTTTATGTGAGCGAGCAACCATTCATTGTTGAGAGTATAAAACCAAATAAACACTTAACACATTTCAACTCAGAATACATGTGTTTGTTTCAGGGATGATGAAATGTGATGGCTGAAATGTGTTAAGTGTAAAAGAGGTGCAGTTATTTAATTACTTGTCTAAGGACTAATTTCGGAGAACATATGAAAACTAAGACTAGGAAAATGATAATAACAAATTGATTTGAAGAGAGGTGAAGTAGTTGGATTTCGTTCTAAATTTTTCTTGAAAGAAGTCCTAAAGAGTGAACATCACGGCTGTGTGTTCAAAACCTTTAAGTATCCACCTCGCTATTAAATAAAAGTATTTTCTGAACTGATTCATCAGAGTAGGTAATCTATTAATACAGCAGAACCCCCATGTTCCACTGTCTCGGCATCAAAGGTTTCATCTTTGGTTTTATATTATATGGAAAATTTGTACAGTTTTTAACTTTTAAATTGTACGCAGATCTGAATATCGTGGTAAAATCTTGTGGCTGTCTTTTGTTTTTAAAGAAATGACTCTCAATTGAAACAAAAGTGATGCTGGCAATTCAAATATGCCAAAGAGAAGCCGTAAAATTGTGTTGTTCTATTTTATTATTATTAGTTATTTGTTGTTATTGATGACTTTCTTTGCATTATTTATAAATCAAACTATTCTTAGGTACGTATTTACATGTAATAAATAGCGTTCGGTACTATTTGTGGTTTTGTGTATCCGCGAATACGGTGATTCTATTGTACTACTGTATTGACAAATTACAGATTGAATTTGTATGCAGAGAATACAGCGAATTTGCATAGAATTTGCATCTCTGGGTTTTGTTGGTGGTCGATGAAAGTTCAGCTGCATAGTCATCGACCAATTGAAAGGGCTCGGTACAGTGACGGAGTAGCTCCATTTTTGAAGTTCGCAATTAACCATTTGGTTCAATCCAATTTTTCTATCTTCATCAGTTCCATTTTTCAAATTACATGTATGGTAACACAGTATAGGGAGGGGGGGGGACACTCTCCCCCTTGGAAAATGGATAGACCGATATATAGTATAGTAGTTTTTGTGTTAAATAGTGTTGTTTTAAATAGCAAATAGTGGTTTGCTCTCCATTTGGTCAGAAGGTGCACTCTACCCCTTCAAGATTCTTTTTGTATTTGATCAATTTTATTCTTCACATTATGCAGGAAATATATTAATTTAAGTGAACAAATATATTAGGCTCATTAATTTCCATATTCACCATTGCACTTCATAAATTTTCATAACTAATGTAAAGTTAGCGCAACAACAGTTGACCCCTTACAGTCATTAAGATACATTATCTTCAAGGGCCAACTCTTGTTGTCCCAACTTCAAATATAGACAATATTTGGATGGTTTCACTCGCACCATGCTTTGCAATGCTTTTCAATTACTTTGGGCCCTTGCTCCACTCTTAAGGCGATTTTTGGTAGCGACGCTTTCAGCGATGATGCTTTAGTATAGCCTATTGGGTAAAAAAAAGACAACCCTTCCAAATATTTTTTAAATGAAACTAAAGCTATTGGCTGGTCACTCAATGCATACATTATATTGTATGTTAACATCTTGTGGAAGTCTTTTGTCTTGGTTGAAAATGTGTCTGACTAGATTTAGATGGAAACTCAAAATCATTTGAAAAGCATATTTCAGAAAACTTGAGGGAGATTGTTAAGAATGATTTGTTTGTTAAAAATCATGTGACCATCAAACTCCTAACTTTTAGACTTTGATTCACATATTACATTCATAAACCTATGAATGTGAGCTTGCAAACTGCTTCAATTATCACATGAACGACAAACTTGTAACGACAACTGGAACATTAATTTCAGCAACTTGGTGCGAAATGTTATTTTTCACTAGTACGTGATTTCATCAAAACATTACAAGCTTGTTGATAGCAGATTATTATGTGATTTTGACACCATACAGATGCAGAATGATAACTGCTGCTGTTGACAATAAAATATTCTGCAAGGGCCACATAAAGGCAATAACTGTGAATAAGAATGTTAGCAGGACACTTGGTATGTGTAGAGATCAAGGTATGCTTGTTATTTCTTGTTTTGACTTTAGTAATCTACCCATCACCTTGCCAGTGACATCACTATGGGGGTGTGAACCACTCCAGGTGACACCATCAGAGGGTAATGCACCAAATGACTATAAAATGTTTGTGCAGTGTTTTAGTAGAAATCTATTATTTTTTCATAAAAGAATATTCCTGTAGTCAGTGTTATAACCACAATTTGTTTTGTAAGTCCAGCTTAAGTGAACAGTATCAATATACTGTACCTACAAGGATGAAATATTACACCATAAAATTTTCTTACTTTGCATTCACATTTGTAGTCTCCAGTTAGTTGTAGCATGAAGTTCCGTCATTTATATAACTTATACATATACAACCATGTACAAGGAAGGTTTTTTTGTGGGGTTAAACCTCCCCCTTAAGTGGAAGAAAAATTTTAAAACAGTAAGTTAGTACACAATGTATTTTAATACGGTATGTAATTAACATTGTGTGAATTTACATATAGTAGTGTACTAAAGTGTGAAAAAAAAGTTTTTTGTTACTCCTCCCCCCTAACCCCTTCCTTTTGGAAATCATGCTCCGTGTAACTATGCGCAGTATTATGTTGGAAAGCCGTCAAAAGCTGTAGCTTTTGCGCGGTGTTATGCTGGAAAGTCTGCAAAAGCTGTAGCAATTCACTGTGCTCGGCAGGAAAGCACAACAAAGCTGTGTTATACAGAAAAGTTACAGAGTACTTTAGAACTAGATTGACTTCATGGTAAAGCAGTGGTTAAAATCACGTATGCAATTAAGTGGGCTCTATATTCCTCACTAACTTCTTTAATAACATTCTAGCAAACGTATCTGGTCACCAAAGAGATTTTACATGTGCTATCTAATGCACATTGGCACATGGAATAACGTTTTTATAGCTGCTGGTCAAGGTTGACACTGTGGGGGTGAGGAGTGTTACCATGAGGTAGTATAATATTTCATAATGAGAACAACTCTAGTAACGCCACTGCATTTTGCTACCCAATTTAGAATTTTGTTTGTGCAATCAGGCTTACGCAGTTTAACAGTGATAGGTACTTTGTGATTTTTATGCAGGCTATTAGAGGTATTCTATATGAAATGAACCACGAAGTTGTTGTTTTTTTTGCCATTTGTGGTACAGCTATGTGTATTTTCCGGCAGATATGGGAAATTTTCCTAAATCTTTAACTACGGTTCTAGACTAACGCTTTAAGTATTGGTTCTTAGAGTAAAAGATTAGAATAAAATTCTTGGTTTTTAAGAAAATCGTTGGAAACGAGTTGTTTTCAATGTACGTATTGCTTAAAACAAGATATTTAGTCTGAATTCGGTTTGTTTTGGATCGATTTGCATGAAAATGTGCGTTTTGCACTCAGTTCTGCTCGTTTCAATTAATCGCTTAAAAACAAAATATTTACAATGAACAAGCTTGTTCTTGGGTTATGGAGAAAAATCGTGTTTATGCGAGAAGCTTTTGTGTAACCAGTTCACTGATGAAAAGGTTTTCAAGCAAGAACCTCCATGACTCAGGAACTTTGTGGGTTTGCATAGGTTAGTTATTATTTTTTCAATTGATGAGCATATTTCCAAAACGTCTTGTCTTCATTTCAATCGTTTTTGAGATAAGAGACTGACAATCATCTGTGCATCACTGATTCCAAATATGTTATTTTCAAGACTCAAAACTTATTATTTCCTACTGAAAAGCACTCTCAAAAACCAAGTTCATATACAAAGTCTATTGTCAAATTAATTAAGTTTTCTGAAAAAGTGTGTTTTTGCATTTAAGACGTTTTGAAAATGAGCTCTTCAATTGTTCAAATGCTATAGTAGTGTTTCTTTAAACTGCTTTTTTGTGTGAGAGACATCACATCTCACAACACATAACCCGAGGATGCTGATTTGAAACTCGACATAACAGCATTTACAGAGATACTAGAAGAAAATAAAACGTTATAACACAGATTCAATGCTTCTAATTAGAACGATTAACAACCACTAAAGCTTAATTAGGCTCGAATTGTGCAACAAAACATAACAGCCAAAAATTATAAATTCATAAATAAACGGTAATCTCTAATGATATTACAAAGAGCCCAGGCAGAATAATGCTGGGCTAAATTAGTTTACTTTTAAACAATTCCTCAAGTTAATGGGGATAGGTTTAAATGGCTCTGAGAAACAAAACACAATTCAAAAGATCCGCATAAAAACTGATACATGTCCTCTTAGGCTTCAGGGTATATTAAAATTTTATACTAATTTTCAACTATATACGAAGGCAAGATGTGGTTTTTAACCTCGAAACATGCATTTATCAAATAGCTTTGAATAAGTGCTTTTGTTTAAAACAAAACAAAACAACCATGGTATTGGTTTAACCTGTATATACACTTGTTGGTTTGGTATAATGAGAAAAGACTACATTCAGGTATAACAAGTTGTGCCGAATAAAATTGCAGTAACTTTGACGTTTCCAGTTTCTTTTAAGGGTTTCTAACTGGTTCTATACACTATGGAAATTGGATTAGGTGAGACATGTTAAAATATAGGTAGTTTTTGATTAATGCTAGAGTTATGTTCTGTGTAGACTTGTATGAACAACATTTTCATAAATTGCTATGACTACCGCAGTACTAGATACCCGAGAATGTACAAGATTATTCACTGTACATTGTGGATGAAAAGTAACAGTTGCTGGAGCGTTCATCATCACCACCACACATTCAGAATCGCATAACCGCGAAATTTTCTCTCGTATGTAGTAACGCGCATCATTTGAGACGATTTTTCTTGCCGCAAAAAAATCGAATCAAATTGTATATTTGGAACTTACATAACTCGAGGACTCTGTATGCTTCAACGGCTGAATTGTAATACCCTTGAATATTAGAGTGGTATATGGCTGACATTGACTGATCATATCGTCCTACAAGCCGTAATTGGCTGGAACCTTCATTTCCACCTAAGTACTTGCAAACCATTGTGTTAGAACCTCAATTGGAATTTGCTAGTTAAGTTGGAATTTGCGGAATTTGTAAGCAACATGTTAAACACTAAGATATTTTTAGATACTTAATGTTGTATATATTCATTTCTCATTATTTTATTGTACAGTGTTAGCATGTTATTGTTCATCTACCTATTTTAAATAATGTCAAGATGTCGCATTCAACAAAGTGGCAGAAAAAGACTTATTTAGCGTACTAATCCAATTTTTTAACGTACATTATACCGTACTTAAAAATACGTAAAGGGTTATTTCTGTACACATAACAATCTTACACAACTTTATCATTTTAGAAGAAGAATATTATAAAACTTGCTATAAATTTTGCTCACATTTTTTAAAACTTATTTTCAATACTATTAGTAATATATACAGTTGTACTAGTATGCAGTATTTAAACTTGTTAAAATAAACATATGATGATATACAGTACACTAAACACTCTATTTTTCGAATCGTGATTATCCGAATTACGTAAAATAAGTCATTTCAGTATAAAACTCGTATATACAGATATGAATAATTGAAGACTTGTCTGGGATAACGTTGTATGTTACATAAATTCAATATTGAAATTATTATGGAAAACCGTGCCTCATATATGGGCCTAGCTAGTGCTGTCAATAGACAAACTCATACCTTTCTAAAACATACGTATATCACTTTGAAATTGGTCACCTAGTATGTGACAATCAATGTGTTGCTGGATACTTCTTTTGCCATTTACTCAAAACTATGAATTGTTACATGCAACGCTATTCCGGGAAAGCCTTCAATTCATCAAACAAATGATTGGTTGTAAGTTAATACTACATATTGTTCATTAAATGTTCCCGGTTTTTAGCTTGTACAACGTTATTGGGTTTGTTTGTTTTTTAATACCAAACTGGGTACTTACATTAAAATGCCGAATTATTGTTTATCCGAAATAGGATAATCGAGTTTGTAGTGTATATAAAAAAATTAAGATTTTTTCATATTACAGATATAGTATATTTAAACTAAATAAATAAACTAAAGTCATGATTGGCAGTTCTAAGAATATACAGTATAGTTTTATTTGGCAAAGGTGAATTGCACACAATTTACGTGTCATTGAAAAACGCATGAATTAGAACGCTTGGTGGAACTACACCTAAAGCTAAATGAACCTGGAATCATAATTATAAACAAGGTTTGACGTGAACAATAAATTTCAATCTGCTTGCGGTTAGTATAAATTTGTTTTAATTTGCTGAAATTGGTATACTTATTTAGACAATGGAAGTGGTTTCAGGTTGAAATATTTAACACCCATGTTCGGTAAAATTCCCCAAAGGAAATCAAATGTTATATGAAATAGAATGTTCTAATTGAAACTGTTGTGTGTGTGTGTGTTGTAGTTTTAATATTTATATTAAAGTAGGGTGATAACACATTGCGATGGATATGTGAGTTAAGCATTTACAATAAACTGAAATATGGTGATAAACCCAATGAAATGATCACTCGAGTGACATGCCAAATTCAACTTACTTTTTACACTTGAAAATGCAAATTGTTTTAAATATTGTTATAATAATACCGGTGGTACTATACTCCATTTCACATTAGCTGGCACAGAATTTGCTTCAGGCAGCCAAGGGGCAAGCTAGGTGATCACACCAT
>JAQIWH010000870.1:0-38949 GCA_034695005.1 Cryptops parisi | reverse complement strand
AAAGTCTGAGGGCCAAATGACATAGCTGTAAAAGCCAGTCGGTGCCCTCGTTAAACCCCAAGTACCTACCTACCTGCAGAATTACGAAACTAAGTTAACTGGATCAAGACTGGAAAAAATCATTGAAAATCAACACAGCGTTTAGCTAGAATAGCAGTTGTTCAACCATAGTGATACAAAACCACAGTAATGCATACCTATTCCCCCAGGATGTATCTGAATTGTCTGTACAATCTTTGGGAATACGTTCCAAGAATCTAAACCTAATCCTTAGAACGTCTAAACCTGCAGAAAATGTCCTATTAACTTGAGGTCGAAAACATTTGCTTCTGCCGTTATGATGGCTCGAAGTTTGCCTACAAAGGTTGGCAAAAATATCACGTCAAATCGTCCAGCTTTTTCTTCCATTGCGGGAAAATTTCGAACCGTGGTAACTCCAGAAGCAAGCTTTTCCGACCTCACTTTCATAGGACAGTTTCTACTCGTTTTGATCCCTGAAACGTATACCCCAAAGTTTGTACAGACCATTCAGATACTTCACATACAATCTGTATATAATTACCCCGATCTCTGTCATTCTGTCTGGGACGCTTTTTTCGTACACTCACGTTATGGTGAAGACCCCCAGTGATTCATGGGACTCTTCACCATAACGATGCAAGTGTGTACATTTAAATTACAACATTGAATAGCGTGCTGGAGACGAGTTCGTTGTATACTGTATAGTGTACATTACCATACCACGATGCAATGATTCTATAGCAACAATTGAAGGCTTGCCCGGAATAACGTTTTATGTTACAAAAATTCAATATTGAGGTTATTATGGAAAACTGTGTCTCATATATGGGCCTAGCTAGAGCTGTCAATGACAAACTCATACCTGCCTAAAACATACATACTGTATATCACTTCGAAATTGGGCACCTAGTATGTGACAATCAATGTGTTGCTGAATACTTCTTTTGCTATTTACTCAAAACTATGAATTGTTACATGCACGTTATTCCGGGCGAGCCTTTAATTATTTCTTACTAACCAACGATTTGTTTATTTAAATAACGTCATTATAGACGGGTAAACTTCTAGACCCATCAATATTGTTATTTGGCCAGATTACTTTTGGTTTTTAATATTTGTCAATGTTAGATACTTAGTTGTGTAGAAAAACCGATGTTACAAAAACCACATCCGAGAAAACAAATTTATACAAAAACATACCATAAGCGAGATTTGCATCGATCATGACATGGGGGTGGTGTCAACCGATTTCAGAAACGCATAGTAACGAGAAAAATGGCAAAATTCTGAGCCGATGGCTTTAGGCAAAACGTAGAAAAGGAGGAAAGAATTCCAATAAAATAACTTGAGCGAATGGTAGGTAAGGACTTGGTGTATCGAGACTCGGAATCATTGCCAAAGGCACCAGGACTTGGTCCATGCCGATGTTGAGATCTTGCACGTATTTCATTTGGCACAAGACTATGACAATCTTCCTGTTACATTTGGCAACAGGCCCAATTGGTCATTCCATCGATCCTTGATAACGAACACTGAACTTTTCAAGGACAGAAATATGACCCATTGACAGTGTGCTTCGTGACTTTCATGGGTTACCAGTCAAAATATCGTCACATAAAAACGTCATTTCGACAACTAAAACATGATAACTTTGAAAATCGGCCCGATAAGTTAAAGAACGCATTTACTGTATCCTGTATATGCTACGTATATATATAAAGAGAATAAAAACTGTAATGTCACCCATTACACCATCTTTCAATCTTGCACACTATCATATTAGAGATAACTTTCTGCTCTTCGTAATTGAAGAATTTTGTAAGTTCAAAATGAGAAACAACAAAATGACGTCATTCGTCAGTAAAAAGTTTCAAATACATAAAAAATCACTAATTTTTTGCTGATCAACAAAAATAATGTAGTCTTTTGAACGTCACACTAAGTGGCGCGACGTTCCAGGTGATCAAATTAAAACTAATACGTAATTCTATATCATTTCTATAAGCTAACAAACGCACGTAATTTATCAAATGAAGCAAGAATAACCACACTTCTGCATACCACTACGTACAATAAAAAAGAATTTCATGAATGTCCAGGTTTCTTGTTTTTCAAACCGGCAAAAAAGAGAATTCGTTAGGAAGGGAATGACATGAAGAATGGTGGGAAATTCTTCATGTGAAAAAATGTTGTAATTAACCCGTTACTATTAAAACACACGTGATGCCAGTGTAGCTTTGACTAATATAATCAGGAAATTTCGGTAGGTTCAGTTTCCAACATTTAAATCTAAGCAATCCAGTTTAAAATAGGAAAATTAATTAATCCAACTGGAAATAAATATTTTTCATCCCTTGAATGTTCTATCCAGCTCTTTTCTAAACAGGCAAGCAACCTAAGTCAACTTAAAAGCATTTCAATTGAAGAACCTTTCGTGTATGTCAAATTCAAAAGCGATTGTCAACTTTGATAACTTCAAAACGAATCGATTCCTATTTTTAAGCATCAACGTCAAACAAATTATCTGTTGACCAAACCTTTTTCAATTTGTATAAAATTAAAATAAAGTGGAATCTTCAACAAACTCTTTCAATAAAACTACGTCAACGCTGTTAAGTTTCCTATGAAGTCGCAAATAACCAACGTTGACGACTCCACCCAGAACGCTCAAACTCAGCGGTACAGCCACTCTCAATTACACGAAGTAACACTAAATCAAGATTTATGTGCCAATTACCGGAAGCAATGCCACAGACTTTCACAACGTGGACAACCAACAGAGATATCCATTTCACATGAATAAAAATAACAAAAATAAGCCATATTGGTTCAACCAAGAGATAAGTCCATTGGGTCTCGCAGCTCATGTGGACTTAAGCAAATAACAAAACAACATACATCCACATAAATTTTAATACCTTCAAAGTTGAAGTTGAACTTTCTAACAGGTACATTTTCAATATTGTAGTCAACTTCATCGACTCCACATAGTAAACTACACCATTTTGAATACAAATCAACCAAAAAATAATTAATGTCAAAGTTGGGGTGAAATAACTTTTTTTTTAATAGCTAGTTTTCGAATTTAATTCATACAGCAAGAGCAAACTACATATCGAACTTCGATAAAGATTCTTTGTTCTCTCTAAACTACCAAAAGAATTCTTAGCTATCTAAAGTACAGATTTGAATATCTTCAATTTCCAGTAGTCTCAAGAACCTGAGCTTTGAATGTGGTACAGATAATACAGTACTTAATTTACGATGCTACAGGTTGTTTAAGACTTTTGCTAGTTTTGCATGTGAAACTGAAGCTTAAAAATGTCAAGTCATAGATAATCCTATAAACAATAGCCTCGTCTCAAGCTAGCCCACGGGGCATTATACATGATTACGAAACACTAGAGATCCCCGTAGTTAATGGTGCACACACATTGGGCGACGTTCTAAGGGCTGGATTTACAAAGATTATAAATACGTTAAACACAGTGGCCGAAATGAGCATCACCCATCTAAAACCCCTATGAGCTACTAAAGCCTCATCTTGTGCACGCACGAGCCTTGTTGTGATCCACTTCGCAAACAAGAGTATAAGACCCGCAAGAGTCGTTGTTTTCTTCAAGATATAAACGTGTATCAAACTAATGGAAACCCTATCTCGTGTTTATTGAGCCCAAAAAAAAAAAAACAAGCAGCCATATCTCTGCCCATAAAGGGTCTCGTGGTAGACATCCACGTGGTCAACAGGCAGCCAATAAACACGAACCTCACTCCTGGGAAGATGATTACACGCTACTCTGATCTCCATATTGGCCATTGCATCTTTCAACTTAATAAGATTGGAAACCAGGGTTGTTGATGGAAGTGAGGTAAGCAAAGTCTACAGTAGCACTAGCAAGACTCCTATTTCATTAATACATCATAAATAATTCGACGATAAAACAGGCATGTTTAATCAGGGTGGCTGAAATGAAATACTGCAGTGGACGCACTTTGAACACAACTGTAGAGTGGACAAACAACAGATGCCAAGCAATTGCCAATATAAACAAGCCAGCTGTTGACAGTGTCTTTTAGCTATGAACATTTGCACCCATTTTGCGGCCCAATATGTTACGCTTTAATGGCATCATACAAAACCCAATAATAAAAAATGAAAAAACACTATAATCGAAAAATACCACAAGACTAGAACGGGTGCTTACTGCGTAGATAATGTTGTGGTGGACAGCGTTTTACTTTCGCATGTGCGTGCGCAGGTTTAAATACAGTACAGTACCATTAGTCTTATCAAACTTCTTAAGGCGCCAGTTCTTCTAAAAATTGACGTCAATTCTTAAAAAAACAAAAACAGAAAATGCCAACAGCAAAACCTCATTCATTGATTTCCAGAAGTTCAGATCTTTATTCTTAAAAAAATAACCCCCAATATCAAACAACGAAATCTCATTGGTTTCCAGAAGTTCCAACGAAATCTTCTTCGCTGAGTGTCTCCTACCTACTGACCGACAGTTCCACAAACCGAATAATCCAATAATAGGATTAGGATAATGACAGGATAGTGGGTAGCACTTCGTTACTAATTTCATCAAGTTTTCCCGAATCGAAAGCATTTCAAGAATAACTTACGAATTGATTCCAAGATTTTGTAAAGCTTTCAGTATCAGCAATTTGCTTGTCCAGAGCATAGGGATCACTGGCAATCTGTTGGGACATCTTTGTAACTAATACAGATACGGTACTAGTTATATTCTACTGTAGTTTATTAATTATCACACTTGAGTCACGGAGGCTTAATAGAAGAGGTTCTACATTCTGATTACATTTGTGTTGAAGGAAACAACGGTATTTGAGAACATACCGTCGAAATATCTAGCATTCCTACTACATAGAAGCTCGTCGTATCACATTTCAATGCCATTTACACTTAACTTAACTCAATGCCATTTACACTTAACTCGTGAACTTTGGTAAAGCATCATCCCACAGGAGTAACCAATAAATTTATTTTCAGAAATTCGATCTTGTAATCATGCTTGTGGTATAAATGATCTCGTGTTGCACATGTTAGAATCTTCCAAAGAATGAATTGTCAAAAGAGTTTGCACTCCAGACTTCATAAACGAACGCAGCAAGGCCTAATCTACAGACACAATGAGTTCTTTATGTGTGACAGTAATAACTTTGATACCATTTAAACCAAGAGTATTTTGTCATTTTCTTACATTTACTATCCTGAATCTACCTAAGTAATTTACCTAAAAGGTATTTCCCAAATATAAACTGGTTTCTCATTTTACGGTATATGGTTAGGCTTGTTATGAATAGTGTACCGATACGTAAAGAAGCAAAAATAAAAAGATTCAAAATGATGCTGTCAAGAAATTCACAACAACGTGTGGAATTCTAATATATCGAGAATCTAGAAAAAAGTTTCCACAGAAAAGAAAATTTGAGTAGAAAAACTAATTAAATGGCTAAATCTCCATAGAATCCTTTAAACTCTAGCAAAATGAAATTCGACACTAAACCAGAAAAACAAAGTCACGCTATGCTGCAAAATGTTGCTATGACAACACGAAGCTTCGGCAGTTTTTTTTTCCCCTTTCTGTTCTTACCAAATCCTTTCGAACTTTCAACATAACTCATTCTTTTCGGTTTAGGATTCAGAAAAGTGCTATCATAACAGGGCCAAAGGTTAAATATTTTTTAGATAAAAACATGTATTCCTGGCTTTTGTATTATTTCAACTTTTCTCCAGCTAAAATAACATTCTCCGAAATAAATTGCTTGAACAAAAGATACGAAAACTGTTTAATACAAAAATGATAAAACAATGAAAACCATTATACTATTAATATTTACTTATCCGGACATTTTGGTAACCAAAAGCATCGATTATCTTACGATATATCGTCAGATAACCGTAAAATCTTTTACGATCTTAGATCTTAATCGTAATTTTAAGATCTAATCGTAAAATTATCGTATGGTAAACACCCCGTGGTTACCATACCAACCACGGGGTTTATCTAGTATGTAATTTATATAAATACAATCCTTTTCAAGTCTTTGTCTGTCTGTTTGTGAGTGCATGACGTAACAAAAGCAGGAATGATTTTCACGAAATTTAATGCCTAAATTAAGATCGAGCCAAGAAAGGACACAAGGCTATCCTCTACTATACTGAAAATTTTATTCAAAAGCTGACAAATCCATCCTTTGTACATCCCAAATTTTAAATTTTATTTGTTTACTAGCTGTGCTGCTCGTCAACAATGACGGGGAAGTTACTTTTAACTAGTGTTGCCTGGCAACACAGGTTCATTGTTGAGTTTACATTCCATCATTTCATTGTTGTGATCATGATCACTTAGCAACCTCTTACTACTGTAACGGGCCTGTTTGTTCGCGCGCCCTAATTTTCGCGAAAATAACGCTTTAATTGATTTCGCGAACTTATTCGCGATTTTGGAGGCAGCTAAATACTTTGCAATTTTTTTTCGCGAGGCGGTAATTTTTGCGATTAAGTCGACTTCTCAAAAATCGCGAAATTTAAGGTCGCGCGAACAAGTTTTTATACAGCATTTTATTAATTATAGTGAAGGCAGAACTCGAATTGTGCGTGGGAAGAAGGAACTCGAGAAAGTGAAAAGACATTGAAATGGTAGTCATTCAGCCTAAAAATATGGTACAGTATATATTGTATGTTGTTTATACAGTAGCTTGCATCAGGGATCATTTTACCAGGTCCCTGCTTGCATATATACAAGTAATTCCAAGTTATATCACTGAAGGCAAATGATACTCTTTCACAATACAGTTTATGGTCGTTCGTTGCCATGGTCTGTTGCAGCCTATGCAAAAATTTCACAATTTTCCCAACAGATGAAAAGGACTTCATGTGTAAGACGGTGGAATCTGGTTATTGTTATCACTTTGGAACTAGTGCTTTTTTTTTGATAACAATAACTCGCTGATAATGATAACATTAACCAATGGAAATAAAACGTTAAACAGTGTCTTGAAAACAACTGATAATGATAACAATAGCCGATTGACGACATTATCCGTGATTATAATAACCGGATTTCATTGTAATTAGCGCCCTATTCTATTTTTTTTTTTAAAAACATAAGTTTTTTTTACTTAAAAGTAGAATCCTATTTCTTTATGTCATATTTCTATTACGAGATCTTGTATACAGGCAGGTGTTCCTTTATTGTCAAAAATCACATAAAAAAGATTTTATCAAAAATTTTCATCCCACCGCTTTCGCTGTTTTCAAATTTCCGGCAAAGCAAAACACAAAGAGTTAAAGGATTAATTCACATCTAATCGATGCAGATTTCTAATAAAAAAATAGGAAACCATAAATGTGAATAGTAGCAGCAAAAAAAAATTGTACACTGCCGCCTGTCATCGGTTTTCTTCAGCGACTCAGTTTCCCCAGTGAAAATTAATTAACGTGCTGTCTTAATTAAGCCATCATCTTCAGTTAGGTACAGACCTGCCCATGACACAAATTCTAATCAATATTTCTATGCCGAGTAACATTATTTGAGACTGTTATAGTGACCATTTAAAGTCTATATTTAACAAAATTAAATTGTTCTTCATTCTTCTTAATTGTTACTTACACAGTACAGTAGACCTCCCGTATACGCAGGGGATAGGTTCCAAACCAATCCGCGGATACCTGAAACCGCGGATAGTAAAGAACGCTATTTATTCACATGTAGTAATTATGCTACGTTTTTCCTATACAGTACAGTACATAATACCTAATGATAATAAAATAGAACAATGCAATTTTGACTACAATTTTATAACAATGCTGATGCAATTACCATAATACAGATGATATCTCAATTGTCAGTATCATTTCTAAGTCGCTTTAAACCCATATTTTCAATAAATAAATGAGCGCCACAAGATTTCACCACGATACTCAGAATGGCCTGCCATTTAAAACTTATCAATTGTAAAAAAATTCAATATAATATAGAACCGAGGTCAACCGCGGATAACTGAAACCGCGGATACGTGAGATCTACTTGTATTCTATTGCTATATCATCACCTGTTTCCAACAACAGAATGAGTATTCCTTTCATTCTGTCTGTCTCTAATGCGGCGGTTACTTAATTTAAAACAATAACACAGCAATGAGCAAAAACTACTTTTTTTTTAGGCACCTATCATTGGTTGAAAATCTAAGATACCTGGATGCTCATCCCGTTTGTGGGCGCTAGTCATTAGCTCTGATTTGGAACTTCGCATGTGTGATCAATGAAAGCGTATTAAGGCCACAACGTTAGGTTAGTCTCTGGCCGAAGGCTGGGCAAACGCTCAAGTTGAAAAAAAGCTAACCTAACCTGTCATCATAAACTAGATTCCATTCTTTCATTTTTCAAAGTTCATTTTTACCGCCATGATCCCACAACGATCGATTACACGTGCTAAGGGCCTACTAACTAGCGCCACAAGCGGAACGGGCATCTCGTCCAAAAGTACCAATTTAAGCAATACACAAGTGAGTGGTCATTTGATATTAGGGTCATGTGCGTGTTTTATCTCATTGTTAAATGAGATAAATGAAAACAAAATAAAATTGACATTCTACAGGTAGACTTACAATTTGATTAGAAACAGAAGTGAAAAGGTGAAAAGATGAAATTATAGCCTACTGCAATTATAATAAACGAAGCAGTTCAGCAAGAACGTAAGTTCAGGGTCCACCAATTACCAGCAACCTCTTTATACTGTTGTACTGTATACTGTTTCCTTGTTAAACCATGGAAACAATATCTATTTCAGCTCACGTACTATTTGTTTTTTCATAAATGATTTTAATCGGTTTTTTGTCATCTACAAATTTTGTTGCCACAAACTGTCGATAAATGAAACCCTGGATACGGACCCGATAGATAAGGGTGGGAGATGGGGGCTAATAAAGGTTAAAAAATCTGCAGTATTTTTAAGCATAATTCAACACAAAATGTTTAAACACGCTTTAACTAACATTTTAAACATACTTTTCGATGACTATTAGCTGGACAAAGGAGATGCATCCCAAAATGATCAATAGTGCCAATCATGTTTCCATAGGGTTTCCCAGTACAATCTGAACTGATAGAACAGTACAACTGACGTCAATCAAACTGATGGAACTGCTACAAAGCAGTGACAGCAATGAAATGACAGCTTTCGGCCAATGTTAAAATTTTGTCAACTACATGGAGACCATATGACAGCTCTATAGTACGAAAATCGGTATTCGTTCTATAATGTTTTCAAGGTTAAACCTGCAAGCTTATGAAACGTAGTGTTTTGAATATTAAGCCAGTGCAAAATAAACCAATAATAACAAATAAACCAACTAAAAATTTTTAGTTGGTAATGTTGCATATAGAAACAGCCGAAATGTGGCATTAAATACTGAGCCAGTGTGAAATTAGCAAAATGAACTATACATAATGTATCGTTAGAGAAGACAGCCGTTTGAATATTGGGCTTATGCAGATTTATATTTTACATTTTCAAAATTCATTTTTTTCTCCAAACTCCCAAGTTGTTTAATCCCAACTGAATCCTCCAAATTTGTCTCTGAATGGATGTTGCTTTCTATGCATCTGACATTTAATCAATCTTCCAGGAAAATTATGAACCCCACGAGCACCATTTTTCCACCAATAAAAATAAAAATTGTAAAAAAAAAATAAAATATGTACTAGTGGTACACAAACTTTACATACACGTATGTTTAACACTTTATAATCCACTATAATGTCAACGTTTTAACGACTCACTAATTTTAATGAACACCCTCATTAAGTTGATTCGAAATGTCATTTCTATTCTGTTGGCAAATTAGATATTTGGCAACAACTATTCACACTGTTATGTATAACTAGCTTAAACCCGTTGAAAAATCAACGGGAAGTTTGAAATTTTGGAATATTTGAAATTTAAATGTAAACCACCTGACACAACAATACAGAGATAGCGCAAGAATTTCATGTTAATTCAAAAATAACATTCATTCATCGTTGCCTTTATTGATTAATCTTTTAAATTCATCAACCAATTAGCAATCAAAAACAAAGTCACCTTTGGGTTTTATTTAGTGAGATTTGCAATTATTTTCCAAAACGTTTGCGACAGTAACGGGCACGTTAATGCTCGAACGTGATTAATCGATAAAACTACGAAACCAAAGTTGCGTATGTGTATGTTCACAAGTTCCATCAATTTTCACCAGAAATACTGTCGTCCAATTTTTGATTAAAAATCCTAACCACAATGTCGCACAACTCGCAGGATATTGATTTCTCTGTTGTGTTTTGTGACATTTTGCTCGTGCAACTAGTGAAATCAACTGTTGAATAGTTAAAACTGATACAATATTGAACAAATTCATCAACGGAATTCAGAAGCAAAGCACACCATAGAGTCATTCAGTAGCATTCAACTGCGGGGTGGATTTCAGCTACCCGACTGTGATCTAACATTATAACATCCGGCATAGTCGAGATATGACAAGCCAAGTAACTCCATTGACATCAAAACAGAACACCTTAACAGTAAAACACTTATGTCAACAAAAAAACTGAAAAATTAGAAACTGAGACTGTCTATTTAAGTTAAAACTTCACTATACGCATACATAGTGACGTAAATGCGGGAGATAAACATGCTCGAGTCATCCTATACAGCTTAAATTAATATCTGTCATGAAATATGAGTCACATAAATTAAATATGCATTATCTGGCATTTTCCTAAGAAATCTACTATCCAGAACTTTTATATCACCCTTAAGTTAAAGACGAAACAAATTTACGTGTTGTCATGGCGTTCACGACAATTTTAATATTTTATAGCCTACTCTACTGTTTACATTTAAATTTAAGAATCGATTGAAAGCACTTTACATGTTTAATGAATTACTCCATAATAATTCACTAAATTGATAGGAAAAAATTCACCATCATTAATTAACAATCGATTCTTCAAATTAAATAACCAAAAATTATAGCCAAAAAGGTTTCAAATTGCTTTCGTAAAGAACTTTTAAGAAGTTTCAGTTCTGGTGTAAAATTCTTAACCGTTAGTTACCGTATGCCCACTACAACTCATAATTATCGAAACCATTCATTACCGTACCCAACATATTTTTCACACATGCCAGATATCTATTTAGCCATCTCAATAGTCAATATAGATCATGGTCTAATTTTAAAAGTGTTAGCAGAAAAATATTTTAAAAGTGTTAGTGTTAGCAGAACGAAACGCTATGGTTATCGTAGGTAGCAATCCTCATAACATGAGGCGAGTTTCAGCTTACCAATTTGCCCTAAAAGTTCCCCCCTTGTTAACTTACAAATTGCAAAATTTTAAGATATACAGTGTCCAACCCTTTGTGCAGTCCGTGCAAAACTATATCAAAATTACTGTATATAAGGATGAAAAATATTACCAAAAAAAGAAATCTCTCTCGTTTCCGATAGTATCTTGACCTCTAATGAAGATCCATCAAATAGCACGGTAAACGCCATCATAATTGCATAACAGATGCAACTATATCTCAAACAGCACTTCACACCACAGTATGGAAATTGTTTCATTTGAGTATTAGTGCAGAGCCTTCCATTTGATTAGCCAATAAGAACAGACTCGGATCAAATTTCAGTTTTTAAAAAAAAAAAAATTTGTTTAAAGCTGACTTTTCACATGATTCATTTCAACGATGATGAAAATGTATACAGTATTTGGTTAGAGTTACAGCTAAGATGCAGATCCCATAGCATAAATATTGTGTTAAAAGAAAGCGAATGACTTAAGTGCGTTATCAGTGAAAAACATTTCCAACTTGGAAATTGAGCTTTTTGAAAGATCGGAAATTGGGAATTCCAAACTCAAATCAACGAGTTTTTCTTTTAGTTTTGTCCAATAAAAAAAATGATAATAAATAAATAAATGAATAATAATGAATTGGTATCACGACAAAAAATGTCGCAAAACAAAATGTCGCAACGACAAAATATCATGGAACAAAAGATGAGTGAATCCAAATAAAAATTTTCAAAGTTGCAAATCTATGACTACATGGACCATAATAATGAATAACTACTCTACTGTAGAAAAATTCTCGTATCAGTGAAGCCTCGTTACCACGTGGTTAACCAGACACGACCCTCGATTAAGTGAAAAACTCGTTGTAGAAACACCATTTTATTCTATAAAGTGTCTAATTCATGCAAAATTCCTAGTCTCCCTCTTGACATACTTTCTATGACAAACAATGAAAAAAAAATGTTTTTTAAATAAGTTCACATAATGGTCGTAAATAACTTTTCAGCTTCCTTTCACTTATTTTGGGGCCATAATTTATTATTAGTTCAATTTTGTTTTTTTAGAATGGAAATTCTATTGTTTGAGGAAAAAATTGTGCACAGAGATACAATCACTATACGAGTTGTCAAGCGACAGGTTTTTTCATCGCGTCATTGAACGGTTCTCGTAGTCGTATGTTTTGCTCGTTGTATGAAGACAATTCCACTCTTGAAATCATTCGTTATGTAAAATTGTAGCTCGTTATAAGATACTTGACTGTACTGTTAAAGTTATAAAGTCCATCTATCATCACTGCAAGGTTTCAATTTTATTGCAGTAGATGTATAAGAGAATTCCTGGTCTGCAACCCAGCATAACAACTATGACACTTGGCTTAGGAGTATCACCAATTGAGCTATACTGTTCAACTGTATGACTTTTAAAAGCCATGAAGTGAAAAATTCTTTTTGTGCACCACTTTATTAAAAATCTTAATCCACAGCCTTGAAATATATATGCCTAATATAGGTGTCTGAAAGATTTGTTCCTACAAATGCAGACCATCTCAAGAAATCGTCTCAGCTAGCATCCACCCATTCACACCCTAAAATCCAACCTTGCCCATGTCCCAGACAGGTGCCGATAAACGGAACTGCGCTTGGCAGTCCACAACCCAATCAGGAACAAGCTGAGGAAACACTGTCACCAACTAAAATGTCATCACCGAACATCCATTGTCAAAGAAGAACCATTACAATCATGTCACTTTGTGCTGGCAAAGCTTTTGAAATTTTTCAAACTTTTTTTCTTTCTTCACAACAAAATGTCAAGAAGAAAAGAAAAAAAAAGCAACTTTCACTTTTCACCATCTCTATGCTTTGCAGATTAAAAAAACAAAAACTAAAAAACAGTAAAAAAAACATCTTTTAAATACTAAGATAGACTTTTCCCTGCACAGTGCTTGTTTTTGCTGAACCTAATTTACTTTAAGAAACACCACTTTCTCAAGAAAATCTTAAAGAGCTATCGTCTCTCGCTTATTGTGCAGCCCGCAATTTTGAACATGGAGTGCCCGACATACAGAGCGCTTTGTAGTAAAACGCCAGTTAAAAATGAGCGCACCAATTCTCGTCCAGAAAACCCTCCAATGAGCCTGCAGAAGGGCACTTACCAGATGGTGACTTGAAAAGAAGCTTGTGTTCGGCAATGGCCGACGAAGGGTCCTTGAGTCGCTGTTGGTGAAGGCTGATCATCTCGTCGCTCTTCTTCTTCGTGCTGTTCATAGTGCTGTTCCACTCCGGGAGGTTGTTATGGGGACAGCCATAACTCTCAGCAGCAGCCTTGCCATTTTTCGTACTGAAAAGAAATAAACCGGAGAAACGTCAAAAACCTTTCCATAAATCAACGCACAATGTGTTGTTTGGATCTCTACATTGTGCATACTAAACTTCTTGATAAGCATGTTTAAAAATTCCCCTTCCACGGTATTACACTGTCATATTGACGTTATTCGCCCAAATTGCGAGACAGTTACACCAAATGTCTGTATTAAGTCAGTACACTCAAACCTTCAAACTTATGTTCGTGAGAACTAATTCACTCACTACAGTAAGAACTAATCTTTCTGTACTGTAAACATAAATTTAGGCTGGGTTATAGCCTGGGTAATTAACATAAGATATATGAAATTTACAATATGGTACATACGTTTTGTTCAATAAAATGTATGTACTCTTTTTTTATTATGTGTAATGAATGAATGGTGTTATTGTACATTGGAAACAAGTTAATTTGTTTTCTAGTAATTTTTATGGGGAATCAATTTTCGTTAGACACTTTATCAGTTATCTAGTTTTCAGAAACGAATTAGCAGCACTAATTAGGGGATCACTACAATGCAATTGGAAACTAAACCAGCAATTACAACTGTATCATCTCGTGATAATCAAGCGTGAGTTCCTTTCTGTTGGCTAGCTGAAAGCAATATTTTCGGACAATTAAGTCAGCAAGACATATATACATACTGTAATACATTACTGTACATCTTGTGCTGAGTTTACGTCATGAGGTTTTATAAAACAGAAAGAAATGAACATAACTCGACTTCCACTATTGCCACCACATGCATTGAATTTTAATTTACAAATGTGCAATTATAGACCTACTTAGATCTTCTAGTCCGTGTATAAATTTGATCAGTGAATTTATTCACGTGAAAAAAATAGATACCTTTTAAAGGAATGCCTCACAGAAGGACTGCAACTACAAAGCAGTTCAAGCAACCCCATATTCCAATTCGTGATCATCATTGGGATCGGATTCGTATGAAGGGCACTTCCATCTATCATGGTTGCATTTCGCCTCCATTCCCCCCAACAAATGGCACCAGACACTTATTTTAAAGTAAAAGCATTACTAAGCAAAATGTCGAACAAAACACGTTACTGTTGACAATCCAACAGATGAAAACGAAAAAGATAGAAAAAAATAAAACACCATTCTACTTCAGTGGAGTAGCAAAAACTGGGAAGTACTTGACAGTTCGTGCCTAGCTTTTAAACACGACAAGCATTCGTATTTTTGTCATAGGCTACAATTACATAGAAATTTCAGGAAATGATGATAATACGTTCAACCTTATAGAAAAGCATGGACCACTGCCAAGTGAGGATGATATCGCGAACGCTATAATGAGATGTTGATGTAGCACAACTACGTGTAAGCAGTGAAGATCATGCACTTTATTTACTGAAAGAGTGAAATTATAAAATGTTGAAAGAACATACACCATAGATAGAGTATTGCCATAAGCCAAAGCATTAATCTACCTACCTAGATAAGCCTCATCTAATAATGAAAGAAAAGACGCACTTGAAAGTTTTGTGCAATATTCTATATACATACAATTTCAAAGCTTTGCAATTATTTGAGCCAGTCTCGCTTTCTGGTCAGTTCACAATAAACGCATACAAGTCTGTGATCAGATTTTACACATGAAAGCGTACGCTTATGAAAAATCTTTGAGCCGTACCGCATTATGGTAAAATCATAAATGCTCATTTTTTCTCTCGTAAAAATAGAATTTTCAAATGGTCTCCAATAGCAGTAATACATATAAAATATTACTGTAGTTCTCGTATTTTCTTGCAAGTTACAATACAGGGTGTCACTATTTTGCCAATTTCAAATGAATGTCTTAATGACATGATACAAATTTTCGTATAACTGTGTTTAATAATTTTTGTCTAAATAAATGAAGTCATGCATTTATAGCTCAAAACTTTATCGTTACTTCTGTATGTTTACTATCAGTGTTTCTAACCTAACATCAAATCAAGCAACTGCATTGCACATTGCAAAACATATTTACCAGCATTTCGAGAGGTTATTATTTATTTTAATACAAAAGTAATACATGATAAATTATGGAAAACTGTACATTTCTATATTTATATAAATATAAGTAGTGTAATAATGTTCTGAAAACATTTGAACTTTGTCTCATTTTGTCAAACAAAATAGCGATTTCAGGGACACCCACCAGTGGAGTACATCAAAATTTTCAAACTATATTATATAATAAAGGAATGAGTATGAAATAAATTAGCTGTAAAATAATACTTACTCAGCATTAATGACACAGAATTTGCTGGTCAGTTTACCACCAGAACTTTGAGAACTTCGTCTCCGTCTGCAAGATAACAAAAAAAAACAATGGGTGAATACGAGTGATGGACACCAGAGATCTAACCTATCCAATTACAAAGCATATCCACTTACAACCCTTTCTTTTGTTTCACAATGCCAATTTTAAACATCGCAAAACTTGTATACTCTTTTACATAGGACAACATTATGAAAACAACGTCCTGCTTAATGATCATTATTGGCACCTTTTATCTTTTCAAAACATCGTGATCGAACAATAAAAAAATTCCACTATCTCCAACCTCTTAACTTTAGTTTACAATCTATCAGTGAAACAATATCATAGGTGATATACATTAAAAACAAAAAAACTGATACATCAAAAATTGAACTGTTACCTTCCAACTTGGATCACACAGAAATAACAAAACGCTTCTATGCACATTTTACAAAACTATATCGTTGTGGTATCATCCGTTCTGATCTGGCCGGTCCAATAAACTGAAGATTCACAAAAGAATTCTCTGTTTACATTTACATATATATATATATACAGTATATATATAGTCTAAACATGATCCTTAGAACCTCATTATCACTGTAAGATTGCTAAAACAGAAAGCTTCAGATATCATCGCAGGTCATCAGGTTGCAGACATTTTGCCATAAATTTTTTTTTTAAGATACTGTGATACGTTTAACCACCAACTTGGATCATGTTGCCAAGCAAAACTTCAACCGTACGAGACTTACTGCTTATTTTTATTAGTTATTTTTTAATAAATTTCAACAAACAAAAAAAATACATTAAAATATTTTAATACCGCACACTGACAAAAGCACAATGCACGCGAGTGATATGCTAACTCTTGAAAAATTTCATTGCGTCTGGTCGCCTCTTTTAAAGAGTGTTCTTGAAATTTCAAAATTTCATTGCGTCTGGTCTGAAAAATTTCATGCGACCAGACGCAATGAAATTTTTCAAATGGTGTTCCTTTAAAGAGTGTTCTTGAAATTTCATTTTCGAACCTTTATCCTTTGATAAGCGGATTGAACAACTGAAAATTAAAGTGCGATTACTGCGAAAAGGAAAAAAGCTTTTCAATTACATTGACTTTCTAACTATTTATATACAAGGTATCAAAGAGAAAAAAAAATAACCATCGTGATGTAAGCAACTTGATGACCTTCAGAATGGAATGATGATACAGCATACCCTTTGTACCATGAATAAAAATAACATTTTGCAGCAGAACTGAAATTACAGGTATGCACCCAATAAAATTCAATCTCCCCCGTCGGTTTTTCTCATTTACAACAATCTTTGTTAAGTACAATTTCACATTAATTCAGGTACATGGCCAACGAGGTTAATCCCACCAGCAAAGAAAATTTATTAAGTCGATAATCCATAGATAAGCCCACAAATTGTATACTGTATATAAAGCTTTGCCTTCGAAGAACTTGGTGGTTTGCCTTTAATGCTTGGCAATATATCATTCGACTAAGATATTTTAAGAGATAGCTTTTCACAATATTTACTTACTATGCTATGCAATTTACTCACCAAACTTACTAAATATGTTCCCCGTGTTATAATGTTGGTATATCGTTATTTGATGGATATTCCCTGGTGGCAAATTTAAAACCCACTTGATGAAGGGGGAGTACCTGAAATTTCATGCCGAACATGTCTAAAAAAATACGCTGTTTTCGTGGCAAACCAAGCTCCAAATGAATGTTTACACCCAAACAAAAATGCAAAATTTAGCAGTTTTTAACCTCTCTTGTTTCATGAAAGCATCCAAGCATCATTATAGTGTATAACGACTAAACATTGTGAACCCCTAAACTAAGCATTTAAATCGACTATGTAAGCTGGATTTATTGTAAGGATTTATAAAAAAAATACTTATAAATCCACCACTGATGTTCCCAAAACATTAAACCATGCTAAAATAAAATTCAATCTGTATATGATGTGGATTTTCTGCATAGTTATCTGATGGGATTGTTTTGGCTATCTTGTGTAGATTATAACAGGATCCGATTGTTAAATTATAAACATACAAAGTTTTCGAAAAGAAAAAAAAAACGTGCGAATATTAAAAGTATACCTTTTTTTAATTATGTGCAACTGTTGTTCAATAAATCTAAAGAAAACAAAAAATAAAGACTATCTAATAAGACTATCTATCTATCTGTAATGATAACCATTTTTTAACAATTTGAACTCACTGAGTGGTTAAGTTTTTCAACCCAAACGTCAACGTATTCACTACTCCTACGGACTTCTTCCAGGAATAAGAAAATGATAATAAAACAGAAAAGTTTTTCTTAAGAAAAAAATAATAAATAAAGAGCACAATAGTGGAGAGGTCCTTCAAAATATATCTCTCTGCATTCGTATATGTTTTTATTATTCGTTCTAATTTCCTGGAAAAAAAATCCCTTAATATAAATGGTCAAATAAGGGGCAAGTTGATAAACCCATATACTTGACAAACAGACTTTGATTAAGTTTACATACAGACGTTAATCCACATTGACCTATATATAACCGTAAAATCTAAGAAACAAGCATACATAAAAAAAAAACAATTGTGATTTACATTGGCCAAAACGGGTTTACATATGTATTACATGTAAATCTACTTACATTTGTATGGTATGTTTCTATAAATTTTTAAATATTCCATCCCTTTATATGATGTATATAAAATATATATATACAAAAAAAAAACATGGTAGTATCTCAGTTATATTAGAAACTATTTTGAATAAGCAGAATTAAATTATCAGAATGACTTAGCCCTGTGACCTACTGACCCTTATCTTAAATGAACAAAGCTAAGGATTGTTTGTTTTCATTTTAATACTCGTGAAGGTCCACGGGATGGTAAAAGAAAACCTTGGCACCAAACGTTTCTGGCTTTTCGTGTTTTTATGTGCTCCCTTTAATAATTACCCTTTCAGCTAACCTCACCCCCACCATGTTGAATCCCATCGAGCATGCAACAGAAAATGCAATTTCCACCGACTTCAACAGCGACCCACGTGGGTGACCATAACTTACAAGGCAAACATTGCCTCTTTACGACATCACCAGAAACCAGCATTGATGATATGTCAGCTTGTATGTTTCCACTGAAATCCATAGATTCAAAAGCAGAATCACCTTGCAGAACATCAAGTACGTACAGAATCGAAACCATGTCATTTGCATCAATGAATGCATCCAGTTGGTTTCGTTCACTTATAAACACTTGTGAACGGCTATTCCATTACGAATCACTCGATGTACTCATACTAATAACTGTCCAAAGAAGAAAAAATTAAATACGTGGTATTAATAATAATAAGCATACAAGAAATAAACCTCGTTGATTGACATCGAAAACGTAAAGTAGGTAGGTGAAGGATGTTTGACAGGCGCATCAATTACCCTAATGATTGGCATTAGAATCCCTACGTGATCACATAGTTTCTAATTGCACTCTTATATCGTTACAAATATGAAGCATATGCAAAGGATGTGAACTTCAACGTTATCAATCATATTGGTATTAAAAAGTAGGTAAGTAATTGATGTTTAATAAGCGCTTAGAGTAGACACATGAGATGATAACTTCAAGTTATAGAAAGTAGCTAAGTGAACATTTAAGGGGGCGAACTGACCTGCCAGTAGTTCCTGAAATTAACATTAAAATTTTTATATGATCAAATAATTTCTAATTACATCTTATGTAAACTTTAGGTTATCATCAAACAGAATAAAAATCATTCAGGAGATCTCCCCTGCTCCCGCTAAGTTACTTGACATTAAAAGATAGGCAGTAGGTGATTGATTTCAAAAGTGCACTAAGCACTCGAAATTGACATTAAAAACCCTAAATAGTGAAACAGTTTCTAATTAAACTCTTATAAATATAACATTTCTAGATGTAGCCTTTAATACAAATAATTTTTGTGTTTTGCTCAGACAAACCAGATGTACTGTAACTTCAAGTCAAGTTACCAAAGTTTAGATGGGGTAATATGTAATACTAGCCGAGTCTTAACGCGCTGCTGTTGATTAATAACCGTTTACCGGTAACTTATTTTTAGTTTAAAGCAACATTCGACGGTATTCCTAAAGCATAGTTTGGTGGTACCGTACTGAAAATGCAACAAGGGAATATCGACCACTATCAACGTAGCAAAATACTATGTTAGATGTTTAAAGTGCAACGCACTAAAACATTAAAATCTTTACACAGTCGAATAATTTCTAATTAGACACTTATCGATAACCTACGATTTCCGTCAACCATTTATACGAAGATAATTTCAAAGATATCCAACAGAACTGTTCAATGGTAGTTCCAAACTGGAATTTCATACAATGAACCTACCGAAGCCGCAATCGGTGAAAAAGCTTGGCAATTCGTCCCCTAGCTTTACGGTTGATGAATAAAAACCGAGGCATATTGGGGGTGGGGAAGGATCTTCTCCCATGTTTTTTGCCATTTTGTTCGCCAGTAGCAAGCGTGTTGGGTGAAAGTTCAATGTCCGAAGCGGGCACAGCTGACGTCAACATTCTCAAACACACTGCCAAAGTTTCAAGTGGTACCAACCAAAGAGAGAGAGAGAAAGAGAATGTCAACTTTCGTCGCACGCACCACCAAGTTACCAACACTCACAAACGGTTCCAACAAATTGCCATTTTCGCCTGGTTATGAACTTTTTTTCCCTCTCTTACTTCTCAAACTGCGTGGAAATAACGATCCCCGAAAATCCGGCTGGGGCAAGGGTTAACGCACAAACAGCATGCCAGCCACGTTGACAGTTGTTGTTGCTGTTCCAAGCGGTGCCATCCCACCAAAGAAATCACAAACACGGACAAACCCAGCCTACATCCTGTTCATTAAGAACAAGCTGTTCTGCGGAAAAACAAAGGTCGAGCTACCTGTGGCACCATTTGCAAGCTGCTTGCTAAGCAGTGCAACCTCTTTTCCTCGGCTAATACTGAATAATAAGATGAAACTGCTCGCAAAGGAGAACGAACAACTTTGCAGCCAGTGGCGCCTCGAGCTACCTGAGCAACAACCCCCTTCAGAGCAAGTAACATTTTCCTGTTGTATTTCTTTTTCTTTACCAAAAAGTTCTATAATGAAAAAATAAGAAAAAAAGAAATACATAACACTGGCGATCTAAAATAGCTTACGTAATAAATGATTTCTCTGCCTTTTATACAAGTTCAATAATCAACAACCAGAATAGCAAGTTTCATGTTGCACAGGTAAACAGTATGAAACAAAATGCGATTCTATCATCAGATAATCTGAGCCAATGTTATCGTTAAGTAGAAACAAGTATTTCTTCTACATGGAAAAAAAATATGCGTTGTCAAGTTTTAGCATCTGGTACTTCACTTATATACATCATAATGAATTTGTCTATTCCCCCCTCCCCCCGAATAAGAATTTATGGATAAGATTCACCAATCACCTCTGAATATATCTTTTCATAAGTTAATCTAAACTGGAATTGTAAATCATATATGGTCGAGTCTCATAAAACGAGTTTATGAACAAATCTTCGTGATGGCAAAAACTCGTTGTATGAACAACAGTTTATCCTATAAGTATAAAGTGATCTATGCAATATTTCCAGTCTTCCTCTTGACAAACGTTTTATAATAAACTAAAATAACCCTCCAATAATAGCCCACGTTAAAGTTAAAGTGGAGTTTTCGAGACTTCCCCTTCGTGTGTGCCGGTAGCTCAGATGGTAGAGTCTTGTCACGAGTGCAAAAGAGGTCCCTGGTTCGATCTCAAGATGGAACAAGCAATTTTTTTTTTCAATCATTGTTTTTTATTTTAAAAAATAAACTGTTTTTAAACGAGATAGCTGGGACATCATTAAATGGTGCTCGTTATAGGAGTTTTCTCGTTGTAAAGAGATATTTCAATCGCTCGTTGTGTGAACTCTCGATTTAGAAATAGCTCGTTATAGGAGGCTCGACTGTAATTATAGTTTACTAGACAGACAGAAATTGATCTCAAGACCTGGTTATTAACGATTAAAGGTAAATCGTCACGTTTTCACCATAATTGTTTTCCTATCATTCATTATAATCTCGCTGGTATTTTTCAATTCCACGATCAACCTCATTATAACATTTTTCTTTTCACTTTCCTTTTCAGAGACTTTACGTGTCTGAAGATCTAAACTGTTCATGGTGATAAACGTATAATCTACTAGACACATTTTGAAATGGTGGAACACCGTGAAAAATGCATAGACCTCGCAGAAACTTCTATGGGGGATACATCTAAAACTTTAAATCTATATAAGCAAGAGCCACTATTCAATTTATACATCACTCCTTTAAATTGGTGCTTGGTTTGGTACAAACATGGAGTCCAACAAGAAAAAAGTTCAGTTAGACAATATTGAATATTTTGATGTTTCAATTTGTACGCCACTTTAAGTCGCCAGTTATCACAGCAAAAGAACATCTGGTGACATCGTGCAATTCTCTTTTTGTAGCGATAAAGGAATATATGTATTATATTAATAACAGCCTGCAGCAACTTTTATGCGAACACCAACTTTAAACAAGCGAGCCAAAAAACGTACAAAATCTCGAAAGTTAACAATTTTTTTTCTCCACATAATGTAGTAACATTAAAAAAAATCATCGGTGCATTAATAATGCATTCAGTATATTACCTACAAATCACTATTTGCAGTTCGTGATGAATGTTTTTTTTTTGCTCCGCCACCTGTTGCCAAACATATAGTTAAAATGGGTGTAGTTAATGTCTTCCTGTGTCCAGTGGTCTTATATAAATTAAATAAAACATAAAAAAAAAGGTTCTTGCAACACAAAAGCATTTTTCGCTCTCACATGTACATTATATAACATGTAATTCTTATTTATTAAATAAAGCCATACTATTGTCATTATACATTCTAAATTACTTGGCCTCAGCAAGTAACATTTCGCTTCATTAATCATACGATAAAGACGTTTCACAAATTTATTGCTCGGTTGTATTATGTATAAAGTTTCTACGAGTATTCCCTTTAAAATCAACAACTTTTAAGTTTAGTGTCGATCGTCAAGTACTGTATACTGTCATGAAATAACGTTTCAATTTAACAACTGCTAATTGGAAGACAACTTGTGGCAATAGAACAAGTAGACTTATTTAAGCAAAACAGAAATTATGCATTTATAAACCAGCTATGTCAAATTGCTACTGGTGTAATGTACTATTATGAAATGTTCATCAAAAGGAAACTTCCGTTGAAACATCATAAAATGATGTTAGGCATTCGGTACGCTGCTACAAGACTTTACACTCGCCAATGCCTGCCGTGCCCCTTTATATTTCATTACTGGGAAACCTGACTTTTTAAAAAATGTATGAATGCACCTGGCATGGAGAATTACTAACTTAAAACGCATCGCAAGACTGAAATATTATCCCAGGAAAACCTTACATTTCTGAGCTCTTTAACCGGACCCTATTGAGTTTAAATAAATAAATTAAAAATCCGTGGTGTATGCATGCCAAAGGGTCGTTCGCAACTTCCCCAACTGTTGCGTAACAAGCATTGTGGTAACGTAACACTGGTTAATTAAACATTGATGCCTTTCGTGTTTACATTAATATACGTATATGGCTTTGAAGTAACTGTTTCTAAGTTTAACATCAACAGCAGCGTCTGTTTTGGAATCTTGTCGGCTAATTAAAAGTACATAGGCTAGTAACCATTTCTTTCTGCTGAATATTTGTGTACAAACTGGTCTGATGTCATCATAATTTTACTGAAAATAACATGCAACATGTAAATAACATGCAACATGTAAATAACATGCAACATGTAAATAACATGCAACTTGTAAATAACATGCAATTTGTAAATGATACACATCCTACAGTACATACAGCATGTGCATCATAATAATACATGGTCGTTACAAAATCCTTGTGCAAGTTCTAATTTCCATAATATTTTCTCTACACATGATATAAAAAAAAACATGTTAAAAATGTAATTTATAACAGTGACGTATGCAGGTAGTATGTACTAACAATAATTCATGTATTCTGTTTATTTAGCAAAGTTCATTGGTATTTTTTTGCACAAAATTAAGCTTCTTCAAAATGGCCTTTACTGGAGGTCCACCTAGCCACAAATGTGACTATAACACCCTTTCCCTTCCTAAAATTTACCATAATGATGAACACGGCAGCCCGTCACGTGCCAGGTGGTGTCACGTGACAATGCTGAACCACCCTGAAAATGCCATACCTGCGTGAAAAATGATAGAGGGAACACAGATTGGAGTATTTTAGCTATAGAGATGTGCTTTGGTTGGCTGTAGGGTTAAGTCGGTGATCTCAGTACAAAGAGAATACAGTACAGTACCAAGAATGTAAACTGTAGTGAACTCTTTTACATATCATTTTTTAGAGATTGATTTCACCACATACCGATTGAAAGTCATAAAACTTTAAAATTACTAAGAACTTCATAATGACCCTGTATCCCTGTATAAAGTAGGGGAGGGGGAACCTTAGTGTGTACTCGTGTTCTCGAATTGTGAAACCCTGAGCATCGTCAAAAAAAAGTCTTTTTACTGCATTTATTATATCAAGATTTATTCAAATATCATTTCAACATTGAGGAAAAACAGTTGCAGAACTTCAAGATGATTCATATACTACAGAACCACACTTTACAGTGTTGTAACTTCAACCCAGAGATCTCATCATCTGACACAGCTTTAAAACATCATTAGCGGAACTGCAGGAGGATCACACCGTGACCTTACAGTACGACTAAAATTCATTTTAATTCATTGATCTTATCGATTCCACACATGCTTCACATCACCAAAGTTTCCTCAGGCGTAACATGCAACTGTGCAATTGAATGACATGAAAAGTATGTTCCTTTTTTTTACTTTTAATGTCAGTAATCAATAGAACATGCAATCCTTTTTATGCAAGACAGTATTACACGCTAGATTATGATTGATGGTACCAACATGTTTTTTTTTTCTTCCTTTAAGATAAAAACCTGCTGCTGTTTGTGGACCAATCATTCACAATACTGTAGCAGCATGTGTGAAAGCTATTGCAGAAAACATGGGATGTCTAAACAACCAATTTGCTACTACTGTTGAAAAAAGAAACTCTCATCACGTAATGATCCGAACCAAAAAGCACATAATGAATCAAGTCTGTCGAAAAAAAAAACATCCTTAATAATAAAACTGGCAATACTGTATGGAACAGGGTTATATTAAAGTACTGGTGCAGTTTTAAAAAATGTTCATAAATATTTCCGACCTATACATGATGAAATCAAGCTGCGAAAAACGTTAGAAATACAATTGAAGGCTTGCCCAGAAGAACGTTGTATGTTACACATCACAGTTTTGAGTAAATCGCAAAAAATGATTTTTGTTTTGGCAGCGTTCTTCACGAAAGCGATATTTTTACTCTCAGTTACACAGGGTTGTAGTGTTATTTTCTACTATTGGTGATAACACTATAGCTAGGCCAATGTATAAAGAACATTTTTCATAATAATCTCAATTCTGAGTTTTTCTCACATACAACGTTCTTTCAGGCAAGCCTTCACTTGTTCATTCAACGAAACCTCGCTCTTGACAGAAGTCTTCGGACTATGGATGATTCAGGGCATTAGTACAGTATTTGCTTAAACTCGAACTGCAAAACATATTTGTACAACGTCAGAATTGTATCTCAGCTTGTACGTCATGAGAATAAACATGTAGAAAATTAACAATAATAAATGTGAAACGACTTAAATACTATCTTTCACCCTTTTCAGAGAATAACCTCATCATGGGGTTAGAGAAAAGGATAGGAAGTTACGAAAATTTAAAACTGCACGAGAACTTTACGACGACCACGTATTCGTGTGGTTTTATTATGTTTGGCCACTATAAACTTTTTAGAATACTGCACTCATAATTTTTTATTGGATTCTGCAATCTCCTATGCCAATTAAAACATTTATTCAGAATATTTCATCAACCAACACATTAGATAGCCGCACTAAGTTGGTTAGTAAAGGTTTAAGTGCAATTAACCAAATAATATAAATATTCATTCCAGTCTTCTTCAATTGAAAAACTTAAAGTGTACCAAACTAAAAAAGATCCTGAGCCATTTAGGATCGAAAATCACTTTACTGCCCCCAGTATAATACAAAACAAAAAGAAGTTCCTATGGTCATTTGAAGATTCGCCATTGGCTCAAATCACATAAAATTGTAGTGTATTCATTGCCTGATGAAGTTTGCAAAAGTCTGCTGACTCATGCCTAAACTTTAAGCTAATCTATATTCTGCCCCTGCAATGTACACTTGGCGAGTGTGAGAAGGTTCTGCCAAGAAAAAGAAACGTCAAAAACTTTGAAAAGTCTTTCGGAAGAGACCAACACACAATCGCTCACTTGACGATGTTCATTTTCATTGGCTTTCACTAGTGTAATATTACACATAAGAATAAGTTCAAATACGTTCAGGAAATTGCAATAACAACACAACAACTAACAGAGTCATCCAGCAAACTAAAATAACACTTGTACTAAAGGAAATGAACAAAAATACAGTAGTGTTACATTTACGCGAGTTATGTCCTGCAAAAAAAAAACAGCATAAAAATCGGAATTCATATAAAATGGAAAAACTACCACAAACAATTCTGTGCAAGGATCAAATATTTACATCACACTTGTCTTATACATTGTGGAAGGATTACTTGTGCACTATGGCATAGTCTCATAGGTCCGTATTATTAAATGGAAAAAAAATTTTCTCCTATAACCAGCACCTGGGAGAAGTTCTCTCATCACATAATAGGAAAATCGCATATACAAAACTCAAATAAATCGAGGTCTCCTTGCATACTTTTTGAACTAATCCAAACCTTTTACAAATCTAACTCTATTACAAATCTATTTTATTGGAAATACTATACTAACTAGACACATTGGCAACTAGAAACCGGCGACCCCTGTTGAACTGTACTTGAAAACAGTAACATTTCATCAGCAACTGCAACTCACAAGTGCAATCTAACTCCAAAACGACCAATATAATCCAATGCAGTTTCTAATTGGATTTTATTAGGTTTCTTACACATGCTCAAAAGAGATGTTAAACACAGGAAAGGTCAATTCAATACACTAAAAGCTCGTTATCTGACGTTGGTTAAAACATTGAATGTTGTAAACGATATGTTAAAAACATAAGTTTTTGTTTTTCCTCAATTGAAACTTTTGAAAGTGGTTCACGTTGACAAATTTCCGCAACAGATTCGATGAAATTAACATATCAATTTACAACCATTTCATTCAGGAATGTTGTTTAACAATTTAGAAAATAACTATGCCGGTACGTTATCTAAGAAATTAGATAATTTTAGCCTCAGCATAGATAACTGTTTGTTTCCCTAGTCAGTGAATAACTTGAAGGTTCCATTCACTTATCCAACTAAAATCGGAACCAATGTACAATAGGGATGATATTTACATATGCAACAATTCAAAAAATAAATCACCCATCTGAATATTTTTTTGTCAATTCAATTGACACTTCACTATTGTGACTGACAGAAAGTTATGGAGACAGCATTCTGTGCAGAACAATAAAAAAAATGAAGACAAAGATGTCGACACCTTGACAATGCATAAAGTGAAATGTTTTTTGGCAAAAGTTCTATTTTTCTGTTAAGATTTCCATGGAAAAAAAAAATTTACTTGAAAATAAAGATTTTTGTAAAACAGTGCCAACTGACATAAACTTCAACTGTACTTGGCTTAATGTAAACTAGACGCAAAAAATAGCACTTAACCAGTTCACTGACTTGGCACAAGTTACAATTTTTCATCTATTATCAAGATCCATACTACACTAAGCATGTCAGACTACATGATGCACACAATAACTAGATAACAAATTTCATTCATAATAATACTGACTAACCGAGTATAGATATTCGCTAGGTGTGTGCATGTACACAAACTGATATCAATAAAGCACGACACATTTTAATGAGTTGTGATGATCAATTAAGACTAAACGATAATGATGATCAACATCTTCCTTTGTCCATGACTAATCACATGATTAGCCATGGTTTGTGGAAAAGAATCACATTACATTTGCAACACATCATGGTAATGGGTGGCAGATTAGTAACCATACAATTCGATTTTAGCATCATGTTTACTAACTAATCTCAACAGTGAATTTCCCCAACACATATTTTACGTTTAATATCAATTTGATCACCAGTCAATGAAGTAATTTCACAAGAAGAGGGGGGGGAGGAGAAGTCAACATTTGTCATACCTTTCCATTGTCATGTATGTACACACGCTCACAATTTTAATATCCATTTTATAACTACACGATGTTATATTATCTCCAAATCTCTATTTTCAGCGTATACTTTAACTTTAAATTTTATCGATATTTTGCTATCCATATCGATAATTTATAAATTAACTATCGATATTTGTATGAGTGTTGATCTGGCGTACAGCCTAACTTTTATTTCTTCAGAAAAACAGTACTGAATCTCTATAAAAAATAACACGCCATAATATTACATGTTTACTTGTAACAAACATCTCAAACAAGCAATTTTAAGTATACTCTATGTAGTTTATCTCCATACACATTAAATTTTATGTATCGTTGTATTGCTGACATAAAATATTATATTCCATTATCGCTATATTTTATATTTCTCACATTGTCAATACACTTGAATATACCCTTCAACATGAAAAAATGTACAGTGATTAAAAATGACCTTATAACTCACTTCAACGTAATTTTAGCTGCGTATAAGCCAACCTGTTAAGATCATAATAATTGAAAACATTTGTATTTTCACTAGTATTTTCTACACAAAACACTAGCCAAAATTACATTAAAAAACTAATTCAAAATTGCATTAACGAAAATGTTTTTGCTAAAACTCAAAATCTCGTTATAATAAAAACGAGCTTTTACTTATGACTCTTACCCTTGAAAAATCTAGCCACGATAAGAATCTTAATTCGAACAATTACATTTTATGTTGCTCATCATAAGAATAAGAAAAGTTGCCACAAGACAAAAAAACAACACGAACAACCTTGAAAATTTGGGAAAAGGTGTTGGTGATATGAAAAAAAACAAAGTTAGTTTATATATAAAGTGATACATACATTAAAGTTGTTCTATTCATAAATCAAGACCAGCAAACGTATTTATTTATTTACCAGGTGAAAATAAAATGAAAAAATAAATCATAACAAATAACTCATGTTATGTGACGCACATCCGCTCCACATACAATATACATGGGCCTACATCCTAAGTAGATAATATACGTAGTATTTTATTTTATTCCCTGAGGATGTATGCATTGTAAGCATTTTGATGATTTAATACCTCTGAAAAAAAAATGTTTGTCAACTTTTTTATTTCTTCTTCAAATAATTCAAATGACGCTATTAATCGAAAAAGCAGAATTTTCCATGTTTTCAAAAGCCCAATTACAAATTTCAAAATAGAATGTAAAAGTTAAAAATTTTATATACGATATATAAAGTATACTCAAACATCACACTAATATTTTAACAATATTTTCTCGATCATTGGTTGTTAGAACTGTAGTCATTGTAGAAGTCGAGTCAAGTCAAAAAAAAATTTGGCAATGTATACAATGCCTGAATTGTCATACTTTTTCATACTGAGATCTGAAAGCTTTCGATGAATCGCTTCAAAGAAAAGCGGCAAAGTATGAAATAACATCTTGTATAAAACTGTTTAGGTTAATTAACATCATTTTCTCTAAAAACAATAACGTGACCCTAAATTTAGGCCTAAATTTAATCTTGACTCTTGCATAACGTAACTATTCCAGTGCTAATTTCATACTTTTACATTTTTTAAATTATTATTTTTTTTTTTACAAATTCAATATTAATAATTTTGACTTCTGACATTGTATATTGTATTCTTGTTACCGTATTCTTACAGTTTTTGCAAATCATCAACCGGAATTAATTATTCATATCCATTTCATTTTGTTCATTAAATTTCTAAAATCTGATTTGCTTTTCAGTTTTACAAATTAATATGAAAAACATTAAAAAAAAAAGACGCCAAAAAAAGAATTAAAATCTTGGTAATTCAAACGAAATCTAACGTTAGCACAAATTTGAATTGATATTGACTTTCCCATCATTAAAATTGCATGATAAGGATTTTGTCACGTGATAAAACATTCCTACCATGCAGCAAATTAACGTGTACGCCAACTAATTTTCCAAGCATTCGTTCCAAAATTTGAAGTGGTTATACTAATAAGAACATCTAAAAAATAAATATTTAATCCTCCCGATGAGAAGATTTTGTCTACCAAAACCACGTCTATAGTCAATGCAATCATCATATGATTAACAACCTTGTCAAGTCATCGTTGTTACATAATTTGACCAATATAAAAGTCAACAGTGACAATAATTATTTTTATATAAAATTCGATAACTGATACAAGTCAATGGCCAACTGTTGTTCAACTTGCAGTTGAGTATTTATCTAAGTGGTAGATAATCACCCAGTGATTGACGTATACTTTCATATATCGGTGAGCAAAACATGCGTTGGTGTGTAATGATTGTCTCGTTTTAAACACCATACCAAATGTTGTCCAGATTCCAGATGGCATTATTATAGGTTATTTGATGTTTAAGAGGTGCAACGAGACTACCCACAAAAAAAAAATTATATAGTTCCATAATAAAAACAAATACATTGTCATGCAATACAATTTTTTAATCCCTCTTTTTCAGTTTATAGAATGTAAACTATAGATTTTTCCCTTCAAAGAATAACTCAAAATTTAATGGTAGGATTCTACGAAGTCAGACTTTGTATACACACTACTTTGATTCAATGTCGTTTTGATTGATAATAAATGTCAAAGTGTTAATGTTAATAAAAACGTGGAAAATTTTTTTTTCTCACTACAGAACATGGAATTACAAGTATAAACAACTGGACATTTGAATCAATAAACAAGCCTAGTCTACATGAATGCAGGCGGTGTTCATGTTACTATGACTGTTGTTGATAATATGCATTCACACTGTTCATTTTTGGTTGTTCAAATCAACCAACTTCACCAATGTCCTGAAATGATTCACTAACAAAGTTAGAAATGTGAATAAATAAATAACCCTTCCACTGTACTGAGAACTGGCAATTCTTGTTACATCCTGTATAATGACTACCGATAAGCAAGTGTACTATGGTAAGGGAGGAGACAAGCCATCAATGGATCGGATAATCAGGTCAAATTATTCACAACTACTAAAAACAAGTACATGAAATATGCGTTTTGAGCATACTCTCTATATACACTATACTGTCATAAACAGATACACACATAATGCAAAAAATTGATTTTTGATTTACGCATGTTTCAATATATGCGAATAAATATTTATGCAATCTTAGTAATTCGACATTCAATTTATGCATGTTTTGAGTTATTCCAGTTTTGATTTCTGCTCGTTTCGATTTATGCGATTTTAAATTTTTTTGTGATCGTTGGATATTTCGATATTTTATTTATTCGAGTTTTGAGTACATGTAATTTCATTTTTGATTTCTGCAAAGTTTCAATTTATGTATTCATCTATGCGGTTTTTTTTTTATTTATGCAAAGGACTTGTGGTTCTCATTTTGTGCATATTTTAGTACATTGGACGATATATAAAAGTATATTTTAGTACATTTAGTACAGTGTATTCTGATAAACGACTATGGATGACCAGAAAACGTTCAATACCCAGCTCTCTCCCTCACAAAATCACATCTCACTCGTGAAGCAACATAAAGAGTATACAACTATTTTTGTTTAAACATCTCAATGTTGCTATAAAGCTAATAGCACTTTACACATTTGAACATCGTAATCAATATATAAACAATATAATTTGCTTAGTCTGTATGGTTGTATGTTTGTTTGCATGTTTATATGTCTGTCACACCGAAATCAGAAAACATTTTTGCAGGTGCTGCTCAATTATTACCCCTCAATATGATACACTAGAATGACGTCAGACAACATGAGATAAAATGTTTCATATAGCTAGTTTATTTTACATATAAGGATCTGAAACTCAAAGATAAGAAGATGGAGTCAGTCGACAATGTTGTACAAAAATATACAAAACTATAAGACGTTTAATTTTGTGATTAACTTTTCTAAATAGCATACAATTCTATTCTTTGCTAATAAAACAAAAAAACAAAAAACTTCTGTTTCAATGTCATGTCAACAAATATGTTGCTTTTCATCAATTACAAAAAAAAACAAAAACTTTTCTGTTACTGAATTTGTGGCAATTAATAAGATAACGGTAGAGGTTTGTCTCAATTAACTATGTTGCAAGCACAGAAAACTTGAATCATCGATATAAATATAACTACTGTACTTTCTAAACGGATTACAATTCTCCGCTAATGATGGTTTCCCATGCCGTGACATGCCAAAGAACATGTTGCTTTTTTGTTTTCATCAATTACAACACAATCTGCCTGTTACCGAGTTTCTGGCAGTTGAAATGATAAGATAACCATAATGCTTAAGATAAAACACATCTAGTTCACTCGAATGTCCTAGTTGGCTCTACTATACTCCAACATCATATTTAAAACTACCAATATTAATATTTTACTAATTTTTTATGATAGATAAAATCACGAACACCTGTAAAAATGAATGACGCGTTTTTATGCGTACCCCATACCACACCTTGAGTTTCCATCAAATTAAAACAAACTGTTGTCACCGACTTTCTGGCAGTTAACTTAAAGATAACGCTGTCTCAATCAAGGAGTCGATTTGAAATTTTTCAGTTGGCATTTACAATGAGTATATCACATAAACTAACTAACCCCCCCCCCCCATCATCATGCAGGCTGATTATTGATATCAACTTTACTCATTTTTCAGTGACACCTGTGCAATTAAACGTTTCGATGTGTATGCAAATCACACCTTGACAACTGCTACAGAACTTTCTGTTTTCATCAACGGAAACACCGTTATTGAGTTTGTTATTGACAGATCATAAATTAACGGTAATCTTGTCTTGACCAATGAACACCTGTAAAAATGAACGCATTCTAGTCAATTCTGAATTCCAAGTTGGTTTTTACCAACAAAAAAAAAAGTGCAGCTCATCGACAACCATAATCATGTGGGCGAAATACTGGTATCAATTTTTTTACAGGTAAAACACCTGTAAAAATTACACCTTTAGATGCGTACCGTACCACACCTTGACAACTGTTACAGCGCCAAACAGCAGTTATTCGGTTTTTATGGCACTTCATTGATACATTGATTGCTTTGCAGCTACATCAACAAAGCCATGCACACGGGACCACGACATCAATGCAACAAAACAATAACACAACAACAGTCCTCTACTCACTGTAAGGGTAGCGTGATGCCATCTCGTATACGTTCCTTCAGCGATCTTTGCCTCGTTGGCCCTGACATTGTCGTGGTTATCGTTTTTATATATGTATGTATACGTGTGTCTCGTTTTCCAAATATTTTTGACAATTGAATCCAAAAATTATTTCCAAACTACGCCGTTCTCCTCCGTAAAAGGGATTGTGTGTGGTAGATGGACCTTTCTACTACTGGCAAGACATATCTCGGGAAGAATAACATCAACAACGACAACAAGGGACATTTCCCTTAAGCCCCAAGAAGAAGAAGAAGCATCGTTACACAGCAGCTTTCTCATGATGATGATGATGATGACCACTCTCCAAAATTAATAGCCCAGAATATATGTATATTAAAAATAAAAATGGTGCGTGGAAAAACTATACACAGGTGAAATATTGTGTGTTGAGGAGGAGAGAAAGGCGACCTTATTCCCAATCGACCCGCATTTTCATCTTAAAATAGCTCGGTCCCATAGAGAACATGGGAGTAGGTGGTTTCTCTCACACTCCATTGCTGCAAATGGATCAAACCTCAACTGAGCAGCAGCGGCAGCAGCAAGCTCTACTACACACTCACTCTCACTCAACAACAAACCCCCCCTGAGTGGTATGTATGATGGCTGCGTCAATGCACTCGACTTACTTGATCGTCGTGGTAGGAATCCGAAGCTCAGCTGGAGCCGAATTGCTCTACGTCCCGCCAACGTGAAATCCTCTCAAGTGACAGAGCGTTGTTCGGTTTCCTACAAACAACCAAACCAAATGTCTTTTGAAGGGCACGTGCAAAAAAAAAAGCCTTTTTTCTTGTTAATAACGTACGACAAAGTACAGGGTGGAAATACACACACACTGCGATAGAGAGAACAATATAATACGAGCAACGGAAACGCGTACAAAAAATTAGAACGTAGACAACAACGAAGAATTTTTACCAGGAACTCAGATCCGCCATGCTTTATTATGCTTTTCTTTTAACGCGAAATCGAGCGATGACGTCACTCGTGTTGAAAAATTGACCATGTTGCGGCACCCGTTGACAAACACATTATTTTGGGGTCAATTTTCTCGGTTTCTGATAAATAATTGTTATGCAACTTTTAAAAAATTGTCCAATAAGCTTATAATTGCTATATAGATAAAATAAACGCAAAATAATAGCGATATTTTTATCAGTTAAATAAAATCGAAACTGAATATCAAGCTTCTGCTTGGGTGCGACATCTACATCAAGTTTGGCGGGAAGTTCAAATGCATTTTTGTCTAGATTTTTGTTCGAGGATACACCGCCAGTTTAAAGATACGTTAATCGAGATATACTCGTACATATTAATACCTGCTAAAACTTAATTTTAAAAATATATTAAAAAAATTAAATTGAATTAAATGATTTAATAATAGTATTTGTGTATCTTACCTTTTGGCATGGACATTACTGTTTAGTTATCATCGCTGTAAGCAGGTTCAATATTATAGCATTTTGCTCCCATTCATCACTTTCGTGGTATAAAAACAGTTGCTTGTTCCACACAAGTGTCATATTGTGTAAAACATAATGACTATATTCAACTTTATAAATCATATAAAAAACTATAAGGAAGTATATTTTAATAGTAACAGGTAACAGGTTTGATTTCCTTTAGCAGCACTTTCCTATATAAACTTGGTAGGAAAGATGTATTTCAACATTGGTTTAGTAACTGAAACTACGTATACATGAATATTACTTTTGTCAATGATAAAAAAACCTACCAAGCAATATATTTTTTGTTTTTTATAATTCAACAAATTTTTGTTTGAATTATAAAAAAATATAGTTTAAAATAAATATTTAAAATAAATAATTGAAAACAAAAACTAAAACTCCAAATAATAATTCGTTGTTGATTTCATACAAAAACACATGAGAACACAACACAGCACGTTTCCTGGTTCAAAGCGTGTCAATCAGAATGTGTATGAAAAACATGCTAAGTGAAAACACTTGTATAAACAAAATACATATCCATTATCAGCAAAACAAAAAATCCTAAATAAATGATCGCAAAATAATGAGAATAAAGTTATTCATGTATTGATTGATCACATTTTTTATAATATGCAACTCTTATACAGGGTGGTGCAAAATAAGCTGAACGGTTGTTTTTCTCTATATCTTCAGAACGAAATGTAATAAATTAACTATCTGAACGGCGAAATTAAGTTTGGGTCTCGGAAATCCTTTACATCATACGTGAAAAGCAATATCAGATGAATAACCACCCCCTTTTTTGGTTCGCAAAAAATGTGCACCCTTTTCACAGCATTTTGTTCCATTTGATTTTTTAGAATTTCAGGAGATAACGCATGGCAGCTAAATCATGCTGGATGGCCTGTATGATTTGACAGATTATTGTCAAACACTATATTGTTGAGGCAGACCAAAGAAACGAGTCAGGGACAGAAAATCGCATACTTTTAAGAATCATGCCGTCTTTTAGTTATAAATAGTTTATTTATTACATTTCGCTTTAGAGTTAGAGAAAACAAATTTTGAGTTTAACGAAGGCACCGACGGGCCTTTACAGCTATGTCATTTGGCCCTCAGACTTTATTGAAATCAGAAATATAGTAATGATGACGATAAAAATTGAACAGTTTCATGATGCAGGGGAAAACCTCGAGAAAACCTGCCCCCGTGGTGTTAGACATTACTAACAAACAAGACATTACTATTGGTGTACATGAGATGATTATAATATTGTAATATAGAAACTAAATCCAGAGAAAGTCATTGTGCTTAAGAACAAAATGCATTAATTACAATGGTTGTTCCAAGGGTACTCTCTCTAAAAACATGTACAATTTAAACGACCTGTATCAATTAATAAAAAAGTTATACATTTTACATTACTAATCAAAAAGCAGTTTTTATAGTCAGTAAAATGTTGCTAAGTGACCATTAATAATAACAATGCATAAATGAAGATATTAAGAAAAAAGTCTAAACTAATAATCACTAACAAATTAAAATATAATTAAAAAACTTAGTGGATATTAAAACCAAGGCAGATGGTTGATGCCTTGTTAACTTTGAGTTAGCGAAGAGGTTGTCAGTTAATTATTTTTAGTTTATCATATCAACAAGATGATGTACATGGGAATCGCCATTCACTTCATTCATCTCTCATTAAGAGTGGTTTGTATTAATGTTTATTTTTAATATGTTCACAATACAGTTTGTATCACTAACCACCAACTGTAGTTAAACTAACCATGATTAGGTATAATACTGGGTACCGGTAACATATTTCTATCCAAATTGTGTATGGTCTAATAAGTAAAGCGTACTGTTCAACAATATTTGTTTGATAAAGATGAACTATTTTAATAGTATTTAAGAATATTATAAATGAATGAATGATGGTGCAAGCATTTTGTCTTTGCAGCTAGTTACTGTTTGTTTGATCTCGGTTGTCAAAGTAATTTAAAACGTTAAAAAATCAATTTTTAACACAAGGCTTTGGGTGCACAAGAACGGTGCGTTTGGTATGGTCAATGTGGAAGAGGTGGGCCAAATGATAAACCACTTAATTGTGCTTACAATGGTCCTCCCAAAGAATTCCCAGACTCGCACATCGCAATTCTAGAAGAATTATGTCCCGAATTGATTGGACCACCAGGTATCTCACTTTTTTCTTCTTCATTTGAACATATTATGCCCAGTTTAGTAGTTTGAATTCAAGTACTACTGGATCTAATTTGTGGTATACAGAAAGGCACCACCATACAGCGTCCCACTAATATGACGTTTTTCAATCACGTCCATATTCACTATGTTAGGCACTTGCCCTGCTCTTTCCACAAGGGTCTGGAACGTTAACGTAACCAATCTTATCTTAGCAATGAATGGTACCTTTATTGTATAGGGTGCATGAAAGTTTTGGTTGAGACATAGTCTTGATTATACTACATGGAATCTAATGACATGGCCAGCCATGACATGGCCATGAATGAAATGTTCCAGCCTTGTAAATTCTTTTAGTTTCTTTTTTACCCACTTTTTCTTAACTTCATTTTGGATATGTCATATATTTATTTAGTTAGAGATCCCTAAAGACCAATCAGCATGCTCAAAGGGAGGGGGGGAAGCATTCAGACTTTTCACGAGGAAAATAAGAAGCGGTGGTCCCTCGCTCAAGTGGAAAACGTGGATTTTTAAAAAACATGTTGTTTTTTTTTCACCATTGAGTCTTGTTTTTTCAAATAGCAAATTTCATGTAACAGGAAAGGCATATACATGTTGTGATGATGTTCAAATGGACGAAATGAAAATGAATTTTGAGCTTCCACAGCAAGCATTGGCTGAATGTCCTTCGTGCTGGAAAAATTTCAAGCGCTACTTTTGCGAATTCACGTGTGGGCCGAATCAAGACAATTTCATCGAGACTGCCACCATACTACAATTGAATGGTGAAATGACATATGCAGAATCTATTTCAACGATGCTTCTGTTTAACATACCAGTATGCTTTTTTTTTGTAAATACACATTGTAGGAAAAGCAGCAGTAATATCTGTTGATGTATATCTGAGTGATGAAATGAGCGAAGAGCTTTTTGAATCTTGTCATCATGTTTCGTCTTTTGGTGGAGCGATGCAAGCAATGGACCTTTTATGTGGCGAGTGGGGATTCAAGGAGTGCACAGGACAGAAATGGCTTACCTACATGGGAGATCCTTCCAATGGACAGACACCATTTCAACAAAATATAACCTTCTCGGACAGCATTATTGGAAAGTTTAAGCCAATGAAAATTCCCATGATACCATGTAACATGCCAGCAGAGGTATCGTAATTCAACTCGACAGATTTATCACAAACTAGCTTACCACTATGATGCTTCCTTTTTATTACAGCTAGGTAAAATGCCTTGTCCTTGCACTCAATGTCCAGCTAGCTGCAAGCCTACAGCGGCACCAATTCCTCCTCCACCTGGTCCATTTATGATTTGGGGATTGGATGGACCAGCAGTGATTATGGGCGTAATCTTCATCGTTTTCACAATTGCCTTCTTGACAGCTGAATTTTGCCACAATAAAATTGCAACAGCTAGAATCAGTAAATATGTCTTTTGAACAACCTGCTTTTCAAGAATTAGAAATGTCGGTTTCAAACAATAGTGAAAAGTAAATCCAATATCCATTGTTTGCTCCTATTCACATCGGTATTGTTTTCAGGAAACAGAAGAGTTGCAACATCATCGTCTATGGTGATCGTTTCAATGGCATCTGCGACTGGACCACGACCTGCTGGTTCCATAGTGGTAGTCATGCCACCACCACCACCACCATCACCACCATCACCATCACCATCACCACCACCACCACCATCACCACC
>JAQIWH010000869.1:0-38980 GCA_034695005.1 Cryptops parisi | reverse complement strand
TTGGTTTACAAATGGACAATATTTGTCAGGGATATCACTGGGAAATAGTCAGGAATTGTCAGGAAATGTCAGGGATATACACTTCAAAATTTGAGTGGGAACCCTGCACTAATCCGGTCATTTTTTGGTTCCAAGCTTTTCGGATTAGTTAATCTCAACCTGTAGTACTTGTTTGTAATATTGGAACAAGATAAGCTGGTGTCCCGACTCAATTTAAAACTTTGGTTCCCCCCCTCCCCCAAGGACCATCCTAAGTATACATGTCTATAACAATGTCTCATTTGGGCTGAACAATGCTTGAAATGAAGTATGTGTTTGTTATCGTCAGAAACATTCTACAAGAAAAACTTTATCTTCACGCGTCATTTTCTCGAAATTTACACAACATCGATCCGTCAAAATTTAAAATGTTCCACGGACTGTGTTTACGCGTCAAATTTCAGCTTTCTGGGATATCATGAAGTGGGTCAAAATAGACCGCAAAGTTGTTGTAAATCAAGCACACAAACAACGGTCAAGTTAAACGTGCATTAAGACTACGCTAGTTAATCGCTTTATGCGTAGATTCATACGATCTTTTGAGTTATTCGATATTCGATTTATGCGAGTTTAGAGTAATTCTATTTTCGATTTCTGCAAGTTTCGATTTATGCGACTTTTTTTACATTGCACTTATGCAGTTTTCGTTTTATGTGGTTCTCACGTTATGCGATTTTTTGTGGACTACACAGTATATTATTATAAACATTTGTAGATGACAGTATACATTCAATTCCTAGCTCGCTCACAAACTCACAAAAGTCGCTCAAGTAAAGCTTCCCAGCTCGCTCACTCACTCACTCCACAAACTCACTCACCTAATATAAAGCGTACGGTACATATACTGAAACGTTGTAATATCAAGTACGGTACTTCATTGTACCAAGGATTGTTAAGTGTTTACTCTTCATCATCCATCACCCCTTTTCGAAATGTTAGTGCGATGCTCATATCGATTAAGTTATCGTGTATATATATTTAGCACAGTAGTCAAGAGATGATCGCTTCGCATTATCATACATTATTGACGAACAAGAACGAAAAAAGTAGATAAATTGGTTTTAAACACTTTACCAGCAGTTTTAATTCGGGGATCGATTTCACCAATGTCGTCTAGTATCTTAGTTGTTTGTTCTAACCATAAACATAAACATAATGCTAATGAACAAATGAAAACTACAAACGACGATGACGCCAACTTTGCAAAGTTTCCCTTACCTGTGCGCAAGGTGCGGCGGCGGATCTATATACACGCTGCATTAGGTTTTGATGTCTAGCAAAAGCATTTTCGTAGTAACCATCATAGTAACCATGACGATGCAAAGCCGTCGTCGGAAGCACATGTTGTGTTAATTTTTTTTTTCGGTCGAGTTTGTGCACAGTTGGTCGGTTGACTGCGATGACATATGCTCGTTTGTCCGCCACCGATTATCTGAGATCAAAACTCAACATTAGTTCGAAAAAGGTGAAAAAAGCGGAAACGCCTCCGTCCCGCGCCTCGCTCGCTTCCAAAACCAGTCTTGTCAAAGTTCATCCAATCAGTTAAGTGTTTTTCATCCAATAGGTTAAACGTTTTTTTTTTGGGGTTGGTTTCTGCGTTGAGGATCTAGCACCGCTGTGAAAGTGAAGGGGTTGCAAAAACGCTTTGGTTTAGCTTTAAACGTGTAACTTGCACCTGAAGGTTGAGCATTGCACGTTGTGTCGGTTTTCCGGATGTGTCATGTAATAGGTTTGGAAATTGGGGTTTTCCACTGTGGGTTACTAAGGTGATGTTCCATTTTGCGATGTTTGAGGCTGATGTGTTAATGCAACGTTTTTTTTATGATAAATCACAAGGTTTCACAAGAATTTATAGTCTAAAGTTATAGCATGAGACAGCAAATGCATATCATCACGTAGGCTGAAACAAGTTTCAAGAATATACAGGGTTGACCATTATTACGTCTTGAAAGTTCGAAGTAAATTTTACAAGAACTTCTTAAATCAGAATCGTGTATCGTGTCTCCAGCAATATATATATAGAATTAAACAATTGTGTGGACAATATCCTTTTTTTTTTTTGGCAAAGTATGAAATTTACAATGGAATACAAATTGTTACTTTATGCAAGAGTGTAGGTCAGTTTTAAATTTAGGCCTAAAATTGAACTTTAATTTTTTTTTTTAGAAAACGTCTAAAAAATTAGGCTTAATTTTTTTTCTAGAGAAAATATTGTTAACTAACCTTAACGAAACAGTTATATACAAGATGTTATATCATACGATGCCAAAAAAAAGGCTAGGCATTGTATATAATACTTGGATTATGTACATTGGTAGCATAATGTAACATAATGCAGTAAGATGTGTGATGCAATTGTCAGTGTACAGGGTGACTATTGCAACGTCTCGATAGTTAGAAAACTTTGAAGTGACGTATTTCACATATTTCACTACATGGTCGATGTAAAATTTCATAATCCAACGAAAGTGTTTTTAAAACTTTGTGTTTAAAACACTGATGATTTTCAACGTAAACACGATTCAAGTTGGGATGTATTAACTTTAGCACTTGTACGTGCTATAACTTTATATTTGTAGGTGTATGAAACTATATTTTTATAATGTAATGGTGGTATAATTTTATATTTGACATGGTACGTAAAATAAAATATAGCTCAAATGGCAGATGGTGATGATGTTTGTTTACTCGTATTGACAAATATTACCAGCGTTACCAGATACCGAAGACGATACCCAATTATGAGATATATCGTAATTATGAGCTGTATAGCGTAAACAAACATCTAAAATTTTGGACATCTCGTTGGTGCAATCAATTCAATGTAGAATCATTGTATTGATATTTTTATTATTTTTTTGTATTATTATTATTATTATTAATATAGTAACAGTGTTACCAATGCAGTAGCTTGCATGCCAACAGTGGGGCATCAAGTCGTATAGGGAGAATCGAATTAAAATACGACTCGTTCTATTCATTCGCTGAATTGTAATATATATAAAAAAAAAAACTACAATTTTTAATGCAGCACGCAACTATGTAGTTTTATATAAAAACATATTAAACGAAATCTATAAACATCACTCTAGAATAAGGTTTCTACTTTTACGGCAATGAATGCAATTTGTTATACTAACAAATCGACAGTACCGGGTGGGCCGAAAATAAATTTGTCACCAATTTTCAAATAACGATTTCTTATGAACCATTTATGCTAGACATAATCTTCAGCATGAAAGCTCAATTCAATATCTTTTTAATGATTTATAAGTCTATGCTATGGCTCGCATAGTTTGGTTGCAATTGCCGTGCGATAGAAACGTACCCCCCAAAAAAAGGTTGTAAAATTAAGGGCTTGCTCGTATTTTTGTCTTAAGTGAGCTTTTACAATCGATGTGATTGCAACAGTGCGTTTTTTTCCCGGATTCGGTCTGTAAATCTGTATGTTAAAACCGGATGCAGATTTACAGAACCGGATGTAATTTGTATCACAAACTTGATCCTTTCACTTTCATTTTAGCACTAAATTTTATATTTTTGCACCGAACAGTTATACACTGAACTCCTTTTGAACTTGTAAAATCATTTTTACAATTTTTTTAGGGTGCTTTTTTTCTTTCGCGCAGCCATTGCGGACAAACTATGAAAGCCATAGCATAGATTTTATATATCATTGAAATAATATTGAATTGAGCTTTCAAGTGATGTAATAGTTTTAGGTTTAGTCTAGCTTAAGCGGTCCATGAGAAAAAGCTTTTTGAACATCGGTGACAGTTTTTTTGGTCCATTCTGTATATCTCGATGCCACTAATTAAATTTTTTTCATGTTTTCAATGTTGAAAGTTTTAATAACATTTTATTGTATTTTATATCTTTTGTTGTTGTTGTTGTTGAATTTGACGTTAGTATTGCTAAATGAGTGACCTTTAGTTGTAGAACATGTTCTTCGATTTTAGGTATTTGTTTAGTATATTGGTTGCACAATAGTTGTACAAACAGAGATATTCAGATTATATATGATTCTTTCTTGTATTGCAAAGTGCAGATCGATAATTTGACGAAATAAGATGAAATTTCAAAAAATAAAATGATTAATTTATGAATAAGTAATGTATGTTAAGAGAAGTTCAAATTTGAACCGGATTTCTATGATTGCGAAATTTTTGGTAAAAAATCCGGCTTCTATTCGAGCGGCTCGTGTAACATGGTTTGTTTGTTTAAAATATGTATTTCATTAAAATTTTGTTTCAACTATGAAATAGTTGGGAACTATGAATAAGTTCTTAAATAGAATGGTCGTTCTAAATGAAACGGTAAAATTATTTTCGAATTTATTTATTTTTGTATATACTGGCTGGTCCAAAAGTGAGGGTAGGATTTGACATGCAAATAACTTTTTGTTAGTGGTTAAATTTGTTGTTGCTGGTGCACGTATTATAACTTCAGTTTTGGGAGATCCATCATGGTGAATAAGATGAAGAATCAATGTGTAAAAATGCTGGAATTTTGTCCTTGTCATAAGATACTTTCTTCTTGCTCACGTTCCTGGAACGCATTCCCAAAGTTTGTAGAGACCATTAAGATACATCTTGTATCATAAAAAAATATCTCTGTACTGTAGTTATAACCACGAAAACATTTATCATAAGCCCAGCCTAAATGTACTGGATCAATATTCCTACATGGTTAAAATTTTACATATTATTTTTTAGGTTACATTCGCATTTGTAAGGCTTAAACGTGTATTTAAAACTATTTTCATAACAAACGCGTGTGTGTGTGTGGGGGGGTGGTAATTATGTTTGATCCCAGCATATTATATGCAAACTAACTTGCTGCTACTGTATTAAATGCTATGTTATGCTGGAAAGCCTTCAAAAGCTGTAGCTAAGGGCTGTGTTATGTTGAAAAGCCTTTAAAAGCTGTGTTATGCTGGAAAGCCTTCAAAAACGGTAGCTAAGCACTGTGTTATGCTGAAAAGCCTACAGTAGTTATGCTAGAAAACCTTTAAAAGCTGTGTTATGCTGGAAAGCCTTTAAAAGCTGTAGCTAAGCACTGTTATGCTGAAAAGCCTTCAAAAGATGTGTTATGCTGGAAAGCCTTTAAAAGATGTGTTATGCTGGAAAGCCTTTAAAAGTTGTAGCTAAGCGCTGTGTTATGCTGGAAAGCCTTCAAAAGCGGTAGCTAAGCGCTGTGTTATGCTGGAAAGCCTACAAAAGCTGTAACCCAATGTGCTGTGTTCTGCAGGAAATCATCACCAAGTTGTAGCTATTCGTTAGGTTATACAGGAAAGCTAAAGCGCTTACTTTATTTCAAGCTAAATTTATAAACTAAATTAAGTTCAGGGTAAATATCACGTGTTGCAAATAAGTGGATTTTGGAACTCCTAAACTTCTTTAATAACATTTATACCTGAAAATATCTGGTGTCATCAAACGGATTTTACACGTGTTGAACCTTCTAACGTGCATGCGCATTAGTGCATGATGCTAATGTCATTATCAAAAATCGTATATCACGACCCATCAAACATCTTTCGCGACACAAAATTGGGTTGCGACCCTAGGGTTGGGAACCAAGGGGCGTTAAGCATTCATTATACAGTATGACTTAATGTCATTCAAGTTGGTTTATTAATAGAAAAATTATGGACTCATTATATTTTACTCTGATTTTTGGTCAACCCGGAAATAAAAAACGTACTGTATAAGAAAAACAATTATTTGAATATGTAACATCAATAATTTCGTGGCATTAACGTTGAGATCAAAGTACAAATCCAAGTTCAAATTTGAGCCGGATTTTTCTGATTGGGAACTATTGAAAAAAATACGGCTTTTTTTTTAACTTGTATAGCCTACATTGCATGTACATAATTTTTTTAAAAATTTTTTATCTATTCGTATAATAGAATAAGATAGTCATTTCAAATAGCAGCGTACTTAAAAGAAAAACCACCCATTTTTTGTAGCAATACTTTCATGCATCTTCAACGCGAGTTCAAATTTGATCCGGATTTTTCTGATTGCGAAATAGTAGAAAAAATCCGGCTTCTATTTGAACTTGGCTCGCATCTTGTGAAAGTTACTTATTTTTTTATGGTATAATATAATAATAATATTGTAAATTATAATGCATATGAGAAACAATGGCAGCTAGTAATTTGTAAAAACGTCAAAAGAAATTTTATTGAAATAAGCCGTATAAGGGGTATACCGAATTCATGAAAATCTACGAAGCAATTGATTCAATTGATTTGCTGGGAATGGGACTTCTCCCATCTGGTTTGAAATTTTGGACCTGGTTCAAAAAAAATTTTAAATATACATACATATATATAGAGAGAGAGAAAAATTTTATTCTCTTCTTTTTTTTTTAGACATACTGTATAACCTAGGAATATTATTTTTTTTTTTTTTATTTAACCATTTTTTTTTCTAACTTATAATTAGAATTGATTTGAATTCAAATAACCACAGCACAAGTTAATAGCTGTATTGTTTCACATGACATGTTTGTGGTTTGATGTTTTGTTATATTGTTTACTATTTTATTTTTGTCGTTTTAGAATTTAACATTGATGGGGGTCTATTGTTTTATATGACATGTTTTTGGTTTCGGTTTTTGTTAATTATTTTTTTTGTATTGATTTTTAAATTATGTGTTCAAATTTTTTGTCAATGTAATCAATAAAAAATATATATATATATTTATATATATACTTCATGCGTTAGCTTGTAATTAAGCTGTATAGGTAAGCATGTTTGAAAATAACTTCGATACTAAAGTGAGCTGTAGTTGTAAAAAAGATAATTTTAAGACACCCTGTATAAATCGATTATGGTGTATTTTTTATGTTGATAAAGAAATGCACTTATAGTTCATTGCTACGGTATATAAAAATATATGTTTATGAATCAATAGAATGCAACTTTCTTTATATTTCAAATGATTTTTTTGTACATAATACATTCTTGAAATATTTTTGAAAATGTAAAATGCTTTTATTCGTTGTTCATTTTTTTTTTTTACTTTAACTCCATAGATTTGTTTATAATACACTATATAACTATGTCATATACAGTATGTAACTAGAGTGCTCCAATTTGAAACAGGATCTTGTTTGACTATACATGCTAATACTTTTTATAGCATTTTTGCTTGTGAAGCAACATTTTGGGAATTTCATTTGCGAGTTGTGGAATTCATCAAAAATTTGTAAATATAAACTATTTTTGAACTGAATTCGCTTTGATTTGCAGAATTCACCATGTAAATGTGCTTTTTTGCGCTGAGTTCTACACAATTTCATCAAAAATTTTGAAATTAAAACTATTTGAACTGAATTAGTTTAATTTCAAAAATTTTAAATAGAATAAATATTTCTCACTGAGTTCTATATGATTTTCATGAAAAATTTGGAAATCAAACTATTTGAACTGAATTCGCTTTGTTTTGCAGAAACTTGTTTTTATATTTCCGTTGGGTAATGTTATCGGCCGGCTATTGCTATCAAAACACCACAGTGATCACAATAACCGGATTCCACTGTATAATAGATATAATTGTTTAAGTGTTGTATTATGTACATTTTGTTGAAAAAAATATTTTGACAGCATACTTGGGCGTTACACATGAAAAGTGAGTTAGTGAAATTGCGAAATGCTGAAATTTTTATGATGGAAAATTTTTTCACTCTCGTCCAGCTGGGTCGTTATTATTTTGTTTTTACATTTCAATTAGCGCGCAAGATCGATATCTATACAGATAAGGGGTGGTTTATACCTGAGATAGGATGTAACTTCATATCATAATACAGCATCCTCAATGTCCGTATCGTTGTTGTTGGTTTCTATGGAATGATTTTTTTCTTTCCTTCCGGCAAGGTGAAATCTGGTTGGGATACGAAAAATGCGGAAATTTTTTTTTTGTATCGTTTTGAGGGGAGAAGAAAATGTGTTGTGTGACCACCATGAATCGAGTGTGGATGAAGATGAAAAACTTGGGTTTCGTTGTAGTTTTGGCAAAGTTTCAGGTGAAACTGAGTTTGCCCACAGCTCATCAGGGGTCTCTCTCTCTTTCCCCCCCCCTCCCCTCGTCGTACGATTCGATCCACCCGCGCGCGCTGTTGTACCAACCTAACCCAATCCATAACCGAGCAGCGAGTGTGTGGTCTTGCTCATGGGTCGTGAAAACGAACGAACGGTGAACATCAGTCGCTTCCTACCATCACTCCGATTGGTAAATTGCGCCGAATCTTCTTGTCCCTCCGAAATATTGTCAACTGTACGAGGTGTCCCAAGGTGGTGAGAGTGTGTATCCCAACAACGTCGTCTTCCGCGGTTGTCAGCAGCATCTTGCTACCCGAGTCACCGATGCGGCTGCCAAAAAGATGCAGGTTATCGTGTTCGAATGTAAGCGTCTTTGGTCGTCATCGTTCCCACCTATAATCATGCGTGTTTGTGCTGCGTTGCGAAATGCTGCCTTTGGTTCTGTGCGTTCTCATGTTGGCAGCAACGACGTCGTCTTCACGTAGGTTCTACTACACCTTTGGGTGTATGTACTACAGTATATAAGGCTATTTTTCAGCAAACGCACAGTTTTTATTTTTATTTTTTGTAATAATAATTTTTTGTTGTTGTTGCTTGGTTGATGTCACTCGAGTTTTGTGTTTTCACACGCTTTCAAAGACAGTTTTTGAGTCAACACACACACACACACTAACACCACTGTGTTCATCTACTAAAACGTTGGCTGCTTTAAAACGCATGAGCTGTATGGCTACATTTCTTGGTAACCGAATAGTAAACGCACAAATTCAAATGTTTTGATACCTATTATTTTTATTTTCTGGTTATAAAGCTAGATATGAAGTGATGTAGGTTGTTTTATATGGTAAAGTATTATGTTTTGTTGATAAAGTAGGTTTTTTTTTTTTTAATATGATAAACGTATGTTCTGTTGATAAAGTAGAAGTATATTTTATAGTAGAATCCGGTTATTATGATCATTTTGGGATCTTTTGCTTTTCGATAACAATAACCGGCTGATAACATTAAACAGTGTGTTGGGAGCGACTAATTATCCGATTGAAATAACCGATTGATAGCATTATCCGTGATAATAATAACCGGATGCCACTGTGTATGGATTGCAGAACCTAATATTTTAATGGAGAACAGATTCATATGTTTGGACACCATAGTTTTCTGGTTATAAAGTCAGATGTAATGTGATATGGCCTGTTTGATATGATAGCGTATGAACGTATGTTCTGTTGATGAAATAGAAGTATATATTGTTGAAGTAGCACTTCGTAACTATAGGGATTGCTGAATTGATAGAACCTATGATTTCTAGGTAACGGAATAGTAACAACACAGATTCAATGTTTTGATGCCTATTATTTTTATGTTATAAAGTTGGATACGATGTGATATAGGTTGTTTTATATGATAGCGAATAAACGTATGATGAAGTAGAAGTACAGTGGAATCCGGTTATTCACTTTGGGACTAGTGCTTTTTTTGATAACAATAACCGGCTGATATCATTAAACACAGTGTCTTGGGACCGACGGATACTGATAACAATAGCCAATATTGATGACATTGTCCGTGATTATAATAACCGGATTCCACTGTATATTGTTGATGTAGCACTTCATAACTGTGCATGTATATGGATTGCAGAATTGGTGGAACCTATTATTTTCATGATAACAGATTCAATGTTTTTGATACCTATTTTTCTGGTACATACGATATGATATTATGGTGAGTGACAACCCACGTATATCATGAAATTATACAATATCATGTGAACGTATAGGTTGAAGTAGCGCTTCGGAATTAATGTACAAATTGTGAAATGCTATAGATTCTTAGTACACGAGATGGACAACTGATTCTTATTCGATACATTGAAGGTCATGTTCAATACGCTTTCATCACGACACTTAGTATAGGTATAATGTGTGTTTCGTGTAGAAACACACAGAGTATACAGATGCATGTATAATTGTATTTATATTTATACTAGCTTAAACCCGTTTAAAAATCAATTTTAATGTATACCACCTGACAACAATACAGCCAATAGCGGGAGAATTTCATGTTAATTCAAAAATAACATTCATTGTTGCCTTTATTGTTTAAACTTTTAAATTTATCAACCAATCAGCAATCGAAAAAAAAGTCACTTTTGGGTTTTATTTAGTAATAATATTTTGTTTGTGTTTGTTTGTTTTTTTGTGTGAACATTATAGGATAATGAATGTCTTGGCTAATGAATATCATGTATTGTGTAGCCTAGGTGGCGTATCTATGTTATTAATGTCAAGGTGAATAAGTATCGCAGAAAGTTGTCACTCGGCAACTAATTCGATTATACGATTATATAGTAAGCCATCAGTTATAATTCAATTTAAATCACAACAAATAGTTGACTTTAATTAATCTTGTTTCATGAAATATTGGTTTGGTTTTTTTTTTATACTCGTTTTCATTGGATTGTTTTAAATTACATCAGTATATATTCATCAGTATATATTTTAAATGCAGTTACAGGCAATGTATAGAATCCAAAAATTCTATACAATGCCTTGCTTTATGAATTATTTGTTTGTTTGTTTTATTATCAGTTCACTTGTTATTATCAGTTACATCACATATTTTCATGTTACCAGCAATGTATAAAATCAAGGCATTTTATAGAATGTCAGGTTTAGTTTAGGCAATGTATCAAAGTAGCATTGAAATAGTTAGGTTCAGCCAGAAGTTAGAACAAGTTTAGACCTAGATTCAAGTTGTTTGTGTTTTTTAATATAAATTTGTTAACTAACGAAATAGTTGTATACATGCTATTTCATACATTGTGAAGAGAAACTAAAAGGCATTCTATAGAATTTCTGAATTCTATACATTGCCGATAACGCTTGTATTTGTTTGTCTTACCATTATGATAAGTAGATATCATGGTTATATATATTGTACTGCACATATATTTGTGGTGTAGTGTTTAACATTTGGTCAATATACACATTGCGGCAAACTGTTACTCGGTTTATGTTTCTAAATTTACCGTTACTCGGTTTATGTTTCTACCGTATAATGTCAATCATGAGCATCGTGTTTTTTATCTTTTATCAATTATGAAAGATGGTTTCCTTAACAGTGTGGTTACGTCGATAACGATGGATAAAAATTCATCGGATATCAGTTCGAAGCATTTTTTATCAAACAAACTGTGCTTTTGCTGATAATATATTGTAATCCGATAAATTAATTAACCGTTGCTTTTTTCATTTTTTGGTGCCATTTTGTATTTTATTTCTTGTTGCAGTTTTATCATTGTGAGCATACAATCCCACCCACTTCCCATTATGATTCATTAAAGAAATTGATGTGATATTCCGTTGGGATGTGTATTTAAAGGTGGCGCCTGGGTGGAATAATTTTCATCCTCTCACATGAACGACTATAAACCATATCAAAGTAGGGATGGTATTTGTAGAGCTTAATTTATTAGTTTTTAATGAATTTTTTAGCTTTTAAGCGTTATTGGGTTTGGGGTTTCTTTCTAATATGGCAGTTTGAAATCAAGGATAAACCGTCTTGTCGTTGGCCAAGAAAGATGGCATTGAATTTTCTGCAGTTTATACTGCTGCCGCCAAGTTCTTAAAGAGCATGTCAACAGTAACATCATCATCATAATCGTAATGTAAAGAGAGATGGTTTGGAAATTTTTCTTCACTCGAATCTATATACATCTCCTCTTTATTTTGTAAAATAAGTTTATTTAGTCTTTTAACTATTTAACTATGTACCTGAAGGCTTTATGTATTGTATTGTTGGTGGTGGTAAATGTTGAGATATATAGTGTTTTGTGTAGTAATCTTGATTACAGACTATCCGATTGCCAAATGACATTTATGAAGTGTAAGTGAAATTGATGATTGATGCAAGTTCTAGGCGAATTATACAATATATAGGGTGTGACAAATTTTATTGCAAAACAGCCATAATAATACAAATTTTGATACAAAATAATACAAAATTAAGACATATTTTAATACAAAACAGCAATGCCAGTATGTGATGATAAATGTTTATTGGTGCACGTATCTGCGCAGTTTTTTAGTAGTGTAACCCTGTATTTTTTAAAAACAAAAAATATTGCTTTATTTTTCACTATACTATGTATTGTAAGGCTTTTATATAACATGATGATGTTTGGTGTTGAATTGGGTAGATCTACAATGTTTTTGAAAATATATTTTTATTTATTGTAAATACTGAATAGGTAGAAACAAAATGTTTCTTAAAAAAAAATAAATTTTATTTTGTTATTTAGTTATTGTCAATACTGAATAGGTTGTCAAATTATGATTATTAGTCAGGTGACGGTTATTAGTAGTCAAGTCGGAGACAATTAATCTACTTAAGCGAAATCTCGACTATGATCCATTGATCAAATCTCGACATTACAATGTATTTATATACAATAGGTTGTATTGGGTGTAATCAATGTCATTAAAAACACGCAATCAGAATCATGTGATTATGTGAAACCATACATATTTGGTAATGTGTGTCAATAATTCTGTCGGTTTTTGTTGGAATTTGCATTATTCAAAGTCAAAAGTTGTGATAAATTGGAGTTTCAACTCGAAAGGATTTTGAAGTACTACTATTATATAATGAAATGTTTTTTTTGCTTGGTGAAAACATGTTTCTGTGACATTTTTGCATGTTGTTGATAAACTGGTTATTATAGATTTGAATTGAGGGCAAACGCTTGAAGATTGTACAATAAAATAAATCGAGCTGTATTGACAGTGGTTAAAAAAAAACATTTTTGTTAGTAGTGGTAAATAAAAATAAATTACAGTAATTCTTATGTCACATGGGCTCTTAAACCTATGTTTTGTTGGCAACATGTTTTTTTTTGTAGTTTGTCTGTTGGGAACATTTTTGTTTACATCACGCACATGCAATCACATATGACATTTTTCATGAGATCAACAACGATTGTTGAGGAATCGATGTTTGAAAATTTTTTTTTTTAAATGTTTTACAATGATTATTATAGTCACGCTAATGACTGGTTTTTGATCAGTCCTTGAAAATATCTATTGGATAAGTTTTCATAGAGTTCACCATAGACCAATCTCTGGTAATTCTTAAAATTAACGCGATTTCTAACCAGCACAGCACTTTTTTTGAGCAATGCATTGACATGGATTTACAGTGGAATATCTGGTTATTATGATCACTTTGGGACTATCACTTTTTTTTTTCGATAACATTAAACAGTGGATGAAAATACACTGAACAGTGTTTTGGGACCGACTGACGATGATAGATAACAATAGCCGACTGATAATAACGTTATTCGTGATTATAATAACCAGATTTCACTGTACCTGTAATTTCAACTTCTTGAAGACCGAATTCTGGTCCTGTGCTATTTTTTTTGGTCTGCTTTCAAAGCATCTGGGTTACTGTTCATTTGTTTGTTTTTTTTTGTTTTTTTTTTTGGCATTTGGCGCACTTTGCTTATAAGAAAATATGATTGATTTTTGTATTGGCCAACAATTTTTTTCAGTAATTTTGATTTTCTTGATTGATCGATTGTTTTCAGATGATGAGGAAGATGATCAGACGTCTGGAATCACGGAGCTACCAGAGGCTTCACATCACAGGATCATCTTCATCAACCGCCCTCAACCTCAGAAGTTTTGTTCGAACAAAATCAGGTACACAGGGCCCAGTCTCTGGAAGGCCCAGTCAAATTTCAGCCACAGATGCTATGCACCAAAACTCCATGGGTTTGGAAATGCATACTCGTTTCGTTTGCATACCTACAGCACTACGCCTATGTATTTATGTGACTTCACCTTGAGTTATTTAGGAAGGAAAGCCTCTTTTTTTTTACTTATTCATATTAGCTTCACTTGTAAAGTTGTGAGTGAGTTGTGAATTTCTACATACAAAAAATCCATGGATCCGTCTTAGTCTCATGAGTGTCACTAATAATTGAAAACCAATATGGTGGACACTCTATGCCAGTATATAAAGAGTATGCTTGAAATCAATTTTAATGTACTTGTTTGGACACGATACATAGCATATCCGTGGTTAAAATGTTGACTAGACCTTTCAGAAGAACTTGTATAATATACCATAAACAAAATAAAAACGAATAATATCGTGCAACACTTTGTTTATTTTGTTTTTGTTTCAGCACTGCCAAGTACAACGTGATATCGTTTTTTCCTAAGTTTTTATTTGAACAATTTCGTCGCTATTCGAACATTTTCTTCTTATTTATTGCCTTACTACAAGTAAGTTGTACTGACATTTTCAATTCATAGTATATATTATTTGATATTTATTATAATTTTATTTTTAAATATTAATATTTTATTTTTTTGTTTCTTGAAGCAAATTCCCAATGTATCGCCTACTGGACGTTACACTACCGCTGTTCCTTTATTTTTCATTCTGAGCGTTTCTGCACTTAAAGAAGTAGTTGAAGATTACGTGAGTGATTTTTATTTATTTATTTATTTATTTTATTTATTTTTTTTGTGTTGAGTTAATTTCATGTTCGAATGTAGTTTTATTGCATGTGTATGTAAGATTTGATACATATATTTTTATTTTTTTAGAAAAGACACAAAGCTGATGATGGCGTCAATAACAGGGAAATCTTAGGTATAAGTTTGTATTATTATTTTCATCCTAATGTTTCAATACTATATATGAAACTTGTCCATCAGCTCGTGTCTTGTTGCGTTTTTCACAGTTTTTCGAGACGGGGGTTGGAAAGTGATGAAATGGACGCAGGTATTCGATCTCTTTAATTTTATATATCAAGTTGTTTTTGTTTTTTTTTTGAGGGTACATTATAATTCAACTGTAATATTGAAACGCATCGATGGTTTTTTTTTGGTGTTGTTGTCCAGGTTGCGGTAGGAGACATTTTGAAAATCACCAATGGGCAATTTTTCCCAGCGGATTTAGTATTAATATCATCGAGGTGAGAACATGTTACGGTGTTTGTTTGTTTTTTGAATATACACGGTGATACAGACTATTCTTAATTTTCAGAGGTGAGCATGTAAGGAAGCGTTTTTTTTTTATAATGAAACATCTAAAATGAAACTATAGTCTCGAAATACTTTCCTAACTAGATACGCTAGAAAATAAGATATGCTCGTTAATGTGGAAATACAGCGTGTTGGTTCATTTCAAGCGGGTATAATGATTATTATCATTACTGTCGGAGCAATGCATTACCAATATAAAAATTAATTAAATAAAAAGTAATTTTGCAATAAATCTATTGAAATAAATGTATCTCGCTATTGAAGTATTTCTGGACTAATGTTCACTAAAGACTAGTAGTTGACCCGTGCTATAGCACAGGAAGCGTTGTTATTATTATGGAACGTGAACATTAATTAATGTCAATTGACTAACTCTAGTGATAGAATGCTACAACACAAAGCTTTTGACACAAACTCAGATCTGGATCATTATTAATGCTTCATGACATGCGCTTTATCACCTCTGAAAGTAAGGAATGATTATTCAGAATCACCCTGTATATTAATTGGAATTTAAGGAAGTAAGAACATGTTGGTGAGTTTTTAAATGTTTAATTATTAATTTTAGAAATTATTATTTTACATTTTACAGTGAACCTCAAGCCATATGCTATGTTGAGACAGCCAATTTAGATGGAGAAACCAATTTAAAGATTAGACAGGTATGACAATTTTGATTTTTGCATATTATCCGTTTGAATGTGTGAAAGATAATATTGGTACGTTGGAACATGTATAAACGAAAGACTGGGTCGACGCTCACATTGGTGAAATTCGATTTCTAAACGATGGCTCGTGTCTTAATTGCTTTGCTTGCTAACGTCAAAGGGCATCCCAGAAACTTCCAAGCTTCTAACCACTGAAGATTTGCAACATCTAATTGGAACTCTGGAATGCGAGCTGCCTAACAAAACCCTCTACGAATTTGTCGGAAACATACGACCATCTGGAAAGCAGTACGTGAAATTATTTCAGTAAAAAATAAAACAAAATAAAATAAAATAAAACCTGCTTAAATTAATTTGTAATCGCTTGGCTTGCTGCTTGGGTTTTTGCAAGTTTCACTTGGCATGCATCATATGTTTATTATTATTTTTTAAGTTTTTGTATAATTTTATTTTTATTATTTTGTTCGATAATTTAATAATTTTGCTTCAGGGCTTTTCCACTTGGACCAGATCAAGTACTATTAAGAGGCGCGAAGTTAAAAAATACAATGTGGGTCTTCGGTAAGTACGTCGTGTTGTATTGATAAGTTAACTAGGTGTAGATTTGTATGTTATTTTTTTAACCGAACGTTGAACGACTTTTTTTTTATAGGTTTGGTTATTTATACGGGCCATGAAACAAAACTTATGATGGTAACTATATTTTTATTGGCACATTTTTAAGGTTTAGCACTGAAATTTTCACACATTGTTTGGCCAGGTCTATGTATTATACTCGGTCATAGGCGTAATACGTAGCAGTTTAATTTATGCTATGAAAGAGTATATTTCAAATACTATAAAAAATTTGTATTTTTGTATGGTTTTTCAGAATTCATTACAAGCTCCATTGAAAAGGTCTACTGTAGATAAGTTGACCAATACTCAAGTAAGCTTGTCTTGTAGTGATTTTGAAGGAATTTAGTTGTTAATGTATGGTCGGAATTTTATATTTTATTGATTTAATTTTGTTTTTGTTGTATAGATTATAATGTTGTTTATGCTGCTGGTCGTTTTATGCTTAATCAGCTCAGTTGCCAGTGAGATATGGACAGGTGAACACTACATAGCCGATTGGTATCTGGGAATGGATGGTACGTACTGTACATTATTTCGCTGACAATCCACCATCGAGTTACAGTAATCATTTCTAATTTTATTTATTTGTTTTTATATTTATTAGAGCTCAGCAGTGTCAACTTTGGATATACTTTTCTTACATTCATCATTTTATTCAATAATTTAATTCCCATCAGTCTGCAGGTTACGTTGGAAGTGGTGCGATTCATACAGGCCATTTTCATCAACATGGTGAGCGTTTATTTATTTATTTACTTATTTTTAATTTTTTGTTCTTGGTTATCGTCTTGAAATTAAAATTAGTTAAGATACGGTAATCAGAATTGGTGTTAATATTTCACTGATTTAACGTACGTTGTATGAAGGATTTGGATATGTATGATGAACCATCGGACACACCTGCAATGGCTAGGACATCGAATTTAAACGAAGAACTCGGACAGGTAAAAATGTTGATTCGCATTTCGTTTCACTAGAATTTGTGCAGAAAAATTCTTTATTTACGCTGTTTGGTGTTTTTTTAGCTTTTTGTGTTTTTAAGTTTTGTTTGTGTTTTGACATTGCAGGTGAAATATATTTTTTCTGACAAAACCGGTACATTGACCAGAAACATCATGGAGTTTAAAAATTGTACTATTGCAGGTGTGAAATATGGGTAAGTGTTTTATTTTATTTTTTTTATTAGTATTATATTTTTATTATTATTATTATTATTATTATCATTATTTTTTGTTAATAAATAGCTATAAAAAAAATTTTGGTTACTTTTTTTGTTGTTTATTTTGTTTTTTTGTTTATTTTATTTCGTTGACATTTTGTTGAATCTTTTCAGTGAGCCGACGGGTGAATCCTTTGATCTGTTGGAACAAACTATCCAGGCAGGCAACGTAAGTAGAATTTAATACCTGGTTATTAATTCAGTTTTTGTTTTGTTTTTAGTTTTTAATTTTTGTTTTGTTTTTTGTCGTACAGCATACAGCGATGTATATTAAAGAATTTCTCACGCTAATGGCTGTTTGTCACACGGTGGTTCCAGAGCGAGATGCAACCAATGAAAATCGTATTCATTATCAAGCTGCTTCACCAGGTGAACGATTATTCTACGATTGAGGGGCAATGATAAGCCACATTTTGTTTTGTCTTAAAAATGACATTTTCACACTAAGTACTGTTTTTAGTTTGTTACTTGATCACTTCATGAATTTTCCATGAAAACGGCAGCATAATATAGAGAATCACCTTGTGTTGCTCAGTATGGCACTCTAATGGAGTTTCTCACCAGAAAAACGGCTCTCCTGAAAAATTTTCAAAAATGTGGCCTACCGTTATATTGTCCGAAGCCCCACTTAATTTTTTTGTTTTTGTTTGTTTATTTTCATTAATTTTTTATTTTACGTATAATTTTATTTCATTTTCATTAACACTCATTATCATTTGAATGTTTACAGATGAAGGTGCCTTAGTGCATGGTGCTCGCAGACTGGGTTACGTTTTTCGTGTGCGCACTCCAGCGTATGTCATCATAGAAGCTGTGAGTTTTCAATATTGTTCACTGTAGTGTTACTTGTGCTGCTTATTTATCTATATTTTCTGTGTGTGTGTGTGTGTGTGTGTGTGTGCGCTTTATGACTTGAATTTATTTTTTTACAGATGGGAAAAGAAGAAAAATACGAGATTTTAAACGTGTTAGAGTTCACCAGGTGAAATACATTGTGGAATATAATTGAAGGGCCTGGTGTAAAAGGGTGTTAAGTAACATTTTTTGCAATTTTGATGAAAATGCTTTTAAAGTTCTGAACTTGCATTGTTTTGTATATGGGCTTCTTGCACTAATAGCTTTGCACGTATTGTTGTTTTGCTCAAAATTATGCGTTATGAAGGTAACACATTAAAAATGCTTCTAACTCATTTTTGACAAAAATGTTACTTTAACACACTTTTTATACCAGGTTCTTCAATGGAGTTAAATTTGTTGGCTTTTTAATTGATTTCAAGTTTGTGCGATGACAATGTGTTTGATTGTATAATTTTTTGTATGTGTTTGTAACATTTGCAGTACACGTAAACGAATGTCAGTTGTTGTTCGGTCACCAACCGGAAAAATTAAGCTCTACTGTAAAGGAGCGGTGAGCGATGATATTAACCGTCATAAATAGTTCTCATTAAAAACATACATAAGTTTGTTTGACGTGAATTGTTGTTTCATTTCTTGTTTTTGTTTTGTGTGATTAGGATACAGTAATTTACGAACGCTTAGGAAACAATCAACAATACAAGGAGGCTACGTTGAAGCATTTGGAAGAATTTGCAACTGAAGGTACGCTACTTTGAAGTATATCATTTTTTTGTCAATGTTGGCCTTTTTTTTTGTTAGATTCATTAATTGAAAAAATCAGTCAATTAGAAAAAAAATTTCGGTTTTTTTAAAAAATAAAATAAATAATAGAATAAAAAATGAAATAAATAGATTAAATTTAAAAATTTAATTCAAAAAACAATTATTTCACAGTTTATGCTAATTTTGTTTTACTTTAGGTTTACGAACCTTGTGCTGTGCAGTTGCTGATATTTCCCAAGAAGATTATGATGTACGTATGTCATGATGTATTTTTTATTATTATTATTTTATTATAATAGTAATAATAATAATAATAATAATATAATACAGTAGTTGAGATGCATGTTGATTTGTTTCAAATTTGGTTTAATGTTATTAATGACTTTACAGAACTGGAAACAAACCTTTTACAAAGCCAGCACAGCTCTCCAGTATCGAGAGACGAAATTGGAAGATGCGGCCAACTTAATCGAAAATGTAAGCGTTGGTATTCCATTAATATTCCATATATGTATTTTTGGTATATTTGCATAAAATGTTGTTGTTTCATTTATTTTCAATAGAATTTGACTTTGCTTGGGGCCACCGCAATTGAAGATAAATTGCAAGAGGTGAGCAATTGAGTCCGTTAGGATTATTTGAAGTTGGACGTAATGGGAAAGCCATTCATGACATGACATAGTTGTTTTGTTTTTTTCACAATAAAATTAAAAATTTTAATAAACAAAAATGTTTTATTTTTATTTTCATTTGAACATCGTAGGGTGTGCCGGAGAGTATAGCGGCATTACTGAAAGCGGACATCCGTGTGTGGGTATTAACAGGTGATAAGCAAGAGACAGCCATTAACATCGGTAAGGTGTCGTTTTGTTTTTTTATATGTATTTCATAAGAAGTTATATTTTTTTTTTCACTATTGTATAAAAATGTATAAAATATTATGCACATTGATATTACCGTATGTTCGCGAATATAAGAAGCACTCGAATATAAAATGCACTGGAATATACGACGACGCGATGTTTTTGGGGTTTCGAGTAAGAAATAGACGATGCACCCAATTATAAGATGCAAATTTGAGATACATCTAGAAAACAGTAAAACTTAAGTGGCGATTGGCACTAATGTAATGTGTTTTGTAAAATGTAAAATCTTATATTTGCAAAGATACGGTATAATTGAAGTATAGTTTGTGTCAAAATATATATGTATTAAAAAAATAATTGTCATTATTTCCCAGGCCATTCTTGCCGTCTGTTACAACCAAACACACCTTTGATCATAGTCAATGAAGATAGCTTAGACGTAAGTTTGAGTTTGTATTGAATACATCGCACTTGAAAACGTAAAACTTATCACGCTGTATCATTTTTGCAGAACACTCGTGAAGTGATTCGAAGACATATCCATGAGTTTGGCGAACAACTTAGAAAAGAAAATGAAATCGCCTTAGTGATAGATGGAAAGGTAGGTGACATCTGTTTTTGTTTTTTGTTTCTAAAATTGGTTTATTTGGCACATCAATAACATATTCTTATTTGTAATGTATAAAATTTTGTATTTTTTTTTTTTTTAGACATTAACTTATGCTTTGACCCATGACATTCGAACGGATTTCTTAGATCTTGCGATCTCGTGCAAATCCGTTGTATGTTGCAGGTATCGTGTTGTTCAATTGAAAATTGGCTTTGAATCTTTCATTTTTTAACGTCGATGGTTTATTTATTTATTTATTTATTTTTGTTATTACAGAGTATCCCCTATTCAGAAATCTGAAGTTGTGCAGCTTGTAAAACACTCAACGCGTTCAATCACGTTGGCCATTGGAGATGGAGCAAATGACGTTGCTATGATTCAGGTGAAGAAAAATATTTTGGGGAGGGGGTTAAGGTATTTTTCATTGATTTTCGGGTTTAAGATTTTTTAGATTCAAGGTATTTTTGGGTTATTTTTTTGTTGATAATTTTTGGGTTTACGGTATTTTTTTAAGGATTTTTGGGTTTAAGACATTTTTTTAAGGTTTTTTTGATTCAAGGTTTTTTTAAAATTATTTTTGGGTTTAAGGTATATTTTTGTTGTTGATAATTTGGGTTTAAGATATATTTTTTAACGTCTTTTTGGATTCAAGGTATTTTTTAAACTATTTCTGGGTTTAAGGTGAAAAAATTTTTAAGGATTTTTGGGTTTAAGGTATTTTTTTTTTAAGGATTGTTTGGGTTTAAGAAAACGGGAGATTTAGTATTGTGTCAACGAGCGGTGAATATTTTACACGAAGTTCAAACGTTTTAATTTTTATTTCAACAGGCTGTTACTTTTTTTTTAAGGATTTTTGGTTGTTTAAGAAACAGTGGAAGATTCAGTATTGTATCAACTAAGCAGCGAAATTTTTACATCAACATCAATACGTTATAATTTTTATTTCAATAGGCTGCCCATGTTGGCATTGGAATTAGTGGTGTGGAAGGCTTACAAGCTGCGTGTGCTTCAGATTATTCCATAGCACAGGTATTTTATTTGTATAATTTTAATTTTATGCATACAACAACGTGCCGTTGTATTTTTTTTGGTGCGACGTTGTTATTAATTTTTTTACAACGTTGTAGTTTCGCTACCTTACCAAATTGCTTTTCGTTCATGGAGCTTGGAGTTACGATCGGCTCTGCAAGTTAATTTTGTATTCCTTCCATAAAAACATCTGTTTGTATCTAATAGAGGTGAGTGTTACATTGTTTTTTATGAATAGTTTAAAATTTTGTATGTATTAAATTTTGCGAATATAAGACATTTCTTATACAAGATTTTACACAAAGTGCTTAGCTGCGTTTTGTATTGTGGGCATTTTGTATAAATTATAATAAACTAGGATCACAATAAAAAGATCATTGTTTATTATATCACTGGTGGAATATAAAAAAATATATATATGAATGAGTGTGTTATTTGGGATCTTGAGTGTCTTTATTACAAAGCACATTACAATTAGAGCCAATCACGGCTTAAGTTTCATTGTTCAGTAAGCTGTTTTCTCAGGTGCGTCTTATAATCGGGTGCATCCTGTAAAATTCATTTATCGCTCAAACCCCTAAAAGTCGCGTCTTATAGTTGAGCGCGTCTTCTATTTGCAAAAATACGGAGTATTAAGATGACGTTTGGTTGGTTTTCTTTTTCAGTTATGGTTTGCAATTATGAGTGGTTGGTCAGGACAGACGTTATTTGAACGTTGGACTATAGGTTTATACAATGTTGTAAGTGTTAACGTTGATCGTCGAGATCGATATGAACCGGTTCAGAGAAAACGGTAATTCGTACGGGAGTGAAATATTTCACTTTTTTTTTCCACGTAGATTTTCACGGCTGCGCCGCCGCTGGCGATGGGTCTGTTTGACCGGATGTGTAGCGCCGAAACCATGATGAAGTTTCCCGCACTTTACAAACCTTCACAATCGGCAGAACTCTTTAATGTGAAGGTAAATCGGAAGTTTATATTAAATATGTTTAATTTGGTTATGAATATTTTTTTTTAGTATATATCGTTCACTTGAACGAGTGTCTTTGAATATTTTAATTTTTTGTGCAGGTTTTCTGGGTGTGGATCGTGGATTCCATTTACCATTCAATGCTATTATTTTGGCTGACACTTTTAGCTATGCAACAAGGTATTGGATTTTTAATTTTGTTTGTTCATTTTATTTATTTTGATAAATCGTGTCGAACGTCGTCATTTACATCTTAATCGATGCAAATTTTGCATCGATTCATCAAGTTTTTCAGTTTGTTTAATTTGTCAACTATTTTATCATTCCAGATATCGCATGGCCTTCAGGGAAAGATGGAGGATATCTAGTCTTTGGCAACATGGTTTACACCGTAAGTAATGCTATAGGTGTAGTATGTAATAAATACATTGGTCGAAAAAAAAATATTTTTTAATGCACTGAATGAATTTTATACTTTGGCAGTACGTGGTAGTGGTGGTCTGCCTGAAAGCAGGACTAGAAATGAATGCCTGGACATGGGTGAGTTGGTACATTAGTTTGAACCCATTTATATGAAAAGCTTGTTACATTTTTAATGTCATGCGGTGGTTGTCATTATTGGGATCCGAGTTTTAGTGGTGACTTGACGAAAAATGTTTTGTGGTGTACCACAGGTGACTCACCTTGCCATTTGGGGCAGCATCTTTAGCTGGTTCATATTTTTGTTGGCGTATAGTAATTTTTGGCCAACGATACCCGTTGCGCCCGACATGAGAGGCATGGTAGGTTCCATTGCACGGATCGTGCATCGCATCCTGTCTTTGTGTAAATTGTGACGGGGCTGTAACGTACTTAAATAGCCTTGACGCAGTTCAACTTCGTCCCGATTTACACCCAAGACAGTACTGAATTTATAAATACTAGAGTTTTTTGTTTAACGTATTGTTTTTAAATTTTAAGGATAAAATGGTGTTGACATCAGGAGTTTTCTGGCTGGGTCTCTTCATCATTCCTCTTATCACCCTGATGGCCGATTTTTGCATTAAAGTGTATGTAGCATTTGTTTTCTGTTTAAATTCAGGAACACTCTGTATAGTGATTTCATTTCACTGGAGTGGAGTAAAATTGTCCATTTTGTCACAGAGTACGACGGACCGTGTTCAAGAGTCTAGGAGAAGCCGTTCGCGAGAGCGAAATCACCAATCGTGACCCTTCCCGAGTAGTGAACAAAGCGACCAAACCAAGGTTAGAAAGGATCAATGTTACGAATAGTATTCTACGTAGTTGTTTATGTGCGTAATTTCAATGAGATTGTAGCTGTAGATAGTTCACTTATCGCTGCTGCAGTTAAAGTAACGATGCTGCAAGTCAGAATTGGAAACAAAAACACGTGTACGTGCATACGTAGTTGTACTTTTGCGGTATTTTTCGAATTGGTAATGTCTCGATCGCTGATCGTGCAGGGGGGGGGGAGGTATACAAAACTGGCATAAAATATGTGCCGTGAAGTTTTCCACCAACTGACTTTCAAGTTTAACGTTGTCACGATTCTATTGGCTATGAAGCGCATATTTGTTGCTCGAAACGATGAAATCTAACCTAGTTAATTATTTGTTTTCATATATTTGAATAGAACGTTGGCAAAATGTGTAACCAGTTGCTGATCATTTATCAATTCTTATCTTTGCAGCATTGTTCCTTCTTTGAGCGAGAAAAAAATGCGCTGAGACACATAAAAGACATTTCATTCATTGCCCCCAGTTCGCATTCGACGTTTGTTTTTTTTAGTGATTAATTGATCCATTTTGTAAATAGCTCACATATAAAACAAAAAAGTGCAGTAAAAAAATGTTTTGTAAAAAAAAAATCAACTTGTGCATAGTGAAATTTTAAAAACAAAATACATAAGTATATACAGGGTGAGGCAAAAGTCTGGTCACAGCTAAATATCGCGAAAAACAATTGGTGTTACGAAAATTGGTTGTCAGGTATATCGGCCGTGGCTTATCCGATGATTGTTAACCGAAGTGATCTTGGATGTCATTTTCACTGTCATCCAATTATTAACTTTTTTAATATCCATCCCACACTCTACATGTGATGTAGAAAGATGAAAGTATTCATGAAATAATGCCAACGCATGAAACGAATCAAAAAATCGACCAGTAAAAACGGAAGTTACAGGTGAAAGCTATGACAGGTAAGCAAACAGGGGCAGCCACAACCAACATACAAAATTTGTGAAAAAGCTGTGGGAACATCTATTAGACTGATGAATTAACCTATACATCAGTTTAACGGGTTTTCTCACTTATTCACCACTTTTTCGCTTTTCTATTGCCAGTTAGGCCATGCTGTTGCAGCTGCTCCTGAGTTTGTTTCCCTGTGAAATCGTTTTATTCTTTCACCTGTAACTTCTGTTTTTACGGGTCGATTTTCAATTTATTTTGTGCGTTGTTGGCATTATTCCGGGAATGCCTTCATCTTTCCAATCACATGTGAAGTGCGAGATGGATATCACTAAAATTAATAATTGAATGACCTTCAAGGCTACTCCCTCCAAATGGACTGGATAAGCACCATGGTCGTCATACATTGACATCGCAATAGTTAAATCGGAATTTTCATACCACTAATGGATTTCGTGATATTTCGAGCTGTGACCAGACTTTTGCCCCTGCATATTTGTAATAGTCGGTCGTTAACGCGTTCGTTTCGATACTAACATTTGCGCATGCACACTTGTCAATTTTGCACAGGGTTTCCTGGTCGTTGGTTTTTTCATACGCTAACATCCCGTTTTTTTTTTTCACCAAAAAAAAAAAAATTAACATTCATTCTGACGTTATCTCTTTTTTTTTTGTGTAATGGTAACGTGTCGTCGTTGCCATTTACGTTCCGTGTCCTGAATGTTATGCGATTACTAATTCTAGGCTCACAGAAACTGCGCGTCTCTTAAAAAATGTCAAGAACGCTTTTAAAAGGCCAACTCGTACACCGTTAGAAGTAGAAATGCAACGTAAGTATGATTTCCTGGACTGAGCATGTGATAAACCTGTTTTATACGCACACGAAAAAAAAAAGTTGCTCGGAAGATTGTTTGACTTTCGCTGATCATTGTCATTTCAGTTCTCTTATTATTTTTTTTTAATATTTCATTTTGTTTTTTAAATGGCGTTTAACGGGCGTTTATGTTCGCAAAAGCTTAGGTTGCATAAAAAATGCTGATAATTGTGACCGTTTGCTATGTAAGTGAATCTTGGGTGTTCACAAGCATGTTGGGTTATGTAAGTTTTTTACTATCGATGTTTGAAACCCTTAATTGCATGTTGCTAAAACTGGTTTTGCTTGTACGTAACACTTGTAAATATATTATTATATATATATATTGCGCTGTGGTAGTTTTTATAGTCTATTCTGCTATCTTGTTTATTATTATTATTATTTTGGAGATATTTTGCAGGTTATGTTTTATATATATTTTTTTATGGTTATTTTGTTTGATTTTTTAATTTATTTATTTATTTTATTTTATTTTATTTTTTTGTTTTGGAGCAGCTTATGAAAGTAGCTCAATTGAATCCTGTCCCATAGTATTACCCTGAAAAATGAATCGGCTGAAAATTTTAAATCCAAGGTGTGAAAAAGTATAAGTTTGTTTTGTTTTGTTTTTGTTGGTACTTTTCGATTAGACGCCCGACCTTTCTAGTGATGCTATTTGCTTGTACTTGGTTATGGGTTTATGTTGCAGTTGAGGTTAGGGAAGAAAAAAAAATTTTTCTTAACCTAACCTGCAAAATAAATTCATAACCAAGTACAAGCAAGAAGCGACACGAGAGGTTGGGCATCTAATCGAAAAGATTTTTTTTTTATATACTTGTGGGTTTGCATGGTAAACGCACTCGTGGCGCTAGTAGTAGCTGTTTTTAACTAACCTGAACTATCTGTTTATGGATGTGGATATTAGTTTAGGTTACTTAAAAAAAACAATTTTTTTTTTAACTAACTTAAACTATTATCCTAGACACCGTAGACAGACAGTTAAAGAAAACTACTACTACTACTAGCGCCACAAGTGTGTTTACTATGCAAACCCACAGTTTTGTTTTGTTTTTGTTTTTTTAATTTTGCTGCTCTGAAAATGTTTTCCATTTGCATCTTTAACTTTTGCCCGAAATACTTTTTTCCTGCCAAAATCTTACGTATCAAATATATATATATATATGATACGTAAGAGTTATTTTTAGCCCCCAAAAATTGTATAATACATTTATATATTCGCAAATAAGTATATATTTTTTTTTGTATATATTAGTTTTGGTTTTTATTACTTTTTCGTTCAACTAGAAAATAATGTTAGGTTAACTCCCGTTAAACAAAAAAACCATTGATATACAGACATCTCTTGGTTTACGAAAGTTTTATTTATCAACGTTTGCTATAACGGACGTCACAAAATTATATTTTTTGTGAGATATAAAAATAAATGAGATATTTTTTCATTTCATTTTACGTTTTGTAAAATGTGTCGTACGTATCAAAATGTAAAACGTATCATATACATGAAACCATAATGATACATTTTGGTGAAACGTATAGACCATTTGATGTTTAGTGAATGGTTTCAATGCTTTAAAATGACTGCTAATGTGTACAGGGTGTTTCAGGAATCGAGTCACAAACTTGCAGGACATGTAGGGGAGTTCGAAAGAAGCATCTTTCTTTCATAAGAAAATTTCTAGAAAAAAATCACATGTGATAAATGCCCGAAATGCTACCTGTATGGTGAACTCCACTGCAATACACACATGCTGTGTGGGCGGGTAGCAAACCTTGCAATTTTGTTGCAATACAGCAGCAGCATTTCGGGCATCTGAATCAAATGGCACGGTTTTTGGCGGAACTTTTTGTATGGGAAAAAGTTGCTCTTCTACATATCCTGGAAGTTTGTAACAAAGGATTTAGTAGTTTTCTGCCTTTAGCCCCCCCCCCCTTTCTTTTGCCCAAATTTAACATATCGATGAAAATAGAAAATAGGAAGTTTAGTGTAGATGCAAAAAATAGTTAAAACATTTTTGTGGGTATTGATAAAAGCTGACGTTTTGTACACCTAGATGTATAATTTCGTTTTATTCCATTCGTATGATATTGTTGTCCTACAGAGCCTAACGGGAAATCGGAACAGGGGTTCTTAAACACCCTGTACAGTGTACAATACTTATTGTAAATGCTAAAATAATGCCAGATACGCATAACAAACAACGTCTGGAACACCATTTTCGTAAACCGATAGTTGTCGTCTGTGGTTTTATGAATTGATTTTCTTTGCCAGACATTCTACTTAAGTGCTGTCGTTTCCAGCTTTGCTATAGCCCAATTGCTGATCCCGCTAGGTCGCATTTCCCGCCGCTACCTTATCCTCCCCCCCTGCGTAGCTGTTGCATGTTGGACGCTGGATGAGGTTTAATAATGGTCGCAGCAGCATGCTGCGATACTTGTCGTTTGTGACGTGCTTGGTATTGCTTCTCGAGTGATCTCACACACACACACACCTGATAGGCTTGTTGACTCTTCTGTTCCAGCCACCTACAGGAGAGAGCCACCATGTAAGTCCAAAATCTCCAGCCAATAGCTTTGAACTAAGTCTCCACTCTGTGTTGTGTCGTTTTATTTTGCCTCTTAGTCATCCGCTTTTTTACAGTTTCTCTCGCTTTTCTTGCTCAGCTGATGATGATGATGATAATGACAATGGTTTTTCATTCACTATTTTCACACGAGCTTTGTGTATGATTTGTTTTTCTCGTTTGTTTCTTTCGATTTTTTATTTTGAAATGTGTTTTGATTTTCAAACAAAACGCGACGACGTATGGTCATGTACGTTTGTCATGTTTGTTGTGGTTTTCGTCGTGTCGGTTGAATCGATTGTGGTTTTTATTTGTATTTATTTTATTTGTTTTTATTTTTTTGATGTCTTCGTTTTTTTTTTGTTTAGTGAAAAATTTCTTGTTAATTTATTATTTTATATTTTATGAAAAAAAAAATTCATTTTTATATTCTAATTTATTTATGTGATGTATTTTATTTGTTGAGCTTTTTAATTTTTTTTCAATTACGTATTCAATGTTTTCAAGATCATTAATGATAATATTTTAACGTACCTGTGAACTAATCCTTTAACGTATAGCAATCATTCGAGATTTAAATTATTAGAATTACTTTATTATTATTTTTTATTTTATTAATATTTTTGTTTTGCATGACTGGAAGTTTTATTTTTTTCATAAAAAGAAAAAGTTATTCCAAATTCTAGTTTTAAGTGAATTTACATAATTAACGAACCGATTTAGTTTGCAATGACCCCTTGAAAATCGGAATAGATAATACTTGTTGCAGTTATCGAAACACTTAATCAGAATTTAGCAAGAAGTCAGATTTGAAAAATAAAGTTAAATTCAAATATATCAGTCTTAATACAGGGTGTCTGAGACATCTGTTATTTTTTTTTGGTGAAATAAAGGTGAACTTCGAATGTTTTAAGGACATTCAGTCAGCATTTTCAATCCATACATAGGTATTTACATTGAGCTACAATACAGTATTTCAATTACCAATACTACCATAAGCCTATATATTTAAAAAAATAACCCTGTGTAATTAGTTGTTTTGTAATGCTGCAGACAGGTTTGATGTCTGCAGTCTTGGATATAGTGGAAGCCTACTGGGCCTATAACCTGACGTTATTTGAACAGCAGCAATGTGTGATAAAGCAATTGCAAGGATTGCATTGTTTTATTGCAATGGAACCAAGGCTATGTTTTCGGTGCTGCTGTTTTAATAGTGGTCTTGACACCACATGAGACAGGTTTTCTCGGGGTTCTCCCATTTTTCTCTCCCTGCATCATAAAAATCTTATTTTTTTTTCATCATCCTCGCTTCATTCCGGTATTTTCTGATTCAATTAAAGTCTGCGGGCCAAATGACTTGGCTTGTTGGTTCCTTCGTTAAAATCCAAGGACCTACAACATTAATGTTATACTGTACATGTGGAATGTGATTTAAAGCTGTGGGTGTATGTTTTGATTTTTTTTTGTGGTTAATTTTGCGTTATTGTTTAGACTAGACATGTAATCATGTCATCAAAACGTATTAAACTCAATTAGTGGATTGAAATTACTGAGTTTTGAAAATTTAATGCCATTTTTGCTATTTTTTTTTAAAAATCGAACACGTTTGACACAAATTGCAAAACTCGTTTCACCATTTTTAACGATCGGAATAGTTCTTCATATATTGAATTCACCTTATTTTGCCAAATGGGCAGTGACTTTAGGTACACCCTGTATTGTATGGAATACTTCAATTGGGGCATATATTTGCAATCATTGCTAACCTATATGAATGAAATCCGTGTTGAGATTTACATTTTGTTTTCAACGAGTCATTGCATCGGAACGAAGTACGGTTCAATGTTGTGAGACCATTAACATGTACATCGTTTCCTTTTACAGATGGCTATGCATTTTCTCAAGAGGAACATGGTGTCATTTCACAAGTAAGTTCTTTATATTTGACAATACTAGTTTGTAATATTGTTTTATGTATCGTATGTTATTTTTAAATTTTCTTTGTCAAAATAATCGTAAAAAAAATAAAATTAATTTTCAAATACGTTTTCCAGACCGAGGTTATTCGAGCGTACGACACAACGAAGAGCAAGCCTGAGGGTCTGTAGATAAAACGCCGAACGGAAACAAGATTTGACGCCTCGTACGAAACATTTATTCGATGCAGCTATCCAAACCATCGTATATCTACTACGCTGTGTCTGTGTATGCAGATGTTTCCATCTTCCACGTGTTATTTCACTTGTGCGTTTTTGCATTTCAGCAAAAGTGAAAATCGGGGAGAAGTGTTCATCTTTGAACCGTGAGTGAAACGATTACTTCGCCTTTTTTAATTGTACAATTATTTCTTTTCCCCCTGCCAACTTGATTATTTTTTTTTTTACTTTTCTTGGTCTTTTTCTTTTCGTCGGCTATTTTTGTAAAGGGTGAAATTTCAACGTCTTTTTTTAAAAAAACAAAACAAAACCAAAAAAAAAAGCCAAAAAAAAAAACAAGCATGATTCTCAGTAGCAAGCCTAGTCGTTTATTCTCAGGATTTATATTAACTGATGCGAACGTGTTTCCGATTACTAATCTCGGTGTTGTTGTCATCGATGTGACAGTGGCTGTTAATGTTACTGTTTACATAGTATTCTGTTTTTTAATTTATTTATTTTGACAAGTATAGTTAAGGAAATGAAGTCTATATATATTGAATTTAACTATTTACGTTTTTTGTTTTTTTCAATACATCAGTGCCAAGTTTAAAAAACAGAAACAAAACAAAACGTCAATCGCACCCGTATGAAAATTTGTCAATGCCCATGTGATGTTAATGTTAAGAAGCATGGTAATGTACCATGTTAGCACTTTTGAACTAAAAGATGCGTACAATGAGTACACGGAAAAAGCGAGTCGTTCGGGCGTTTAAAATACCGTTTTGTTTTAGTTTTAGGACGATTTACATTTATTGCACTTATTACACAACGTGTAAATTGATTTTCACCACTTTTTTTTATTTTGTTTCACGGATGAAAACTATTTTTCCCCAGATCGGTATCATGTCCGTTAATGGTGGACTGTAATTTGATGTACTTGGTGCTTAGGGATGGTACTCTACGTTCTCAAAAAAATATTTTTAGTGACTTCTTGTTTGTTTGTTTGTTTTCATAGGCTTTTATATTAGTTTCACTGGAGAGCGAGGTGGCGAGTTTTTAGACTTTGGACGCCATCTGGTGATAACATATAAAGCCTGTTTTTCAAATGCTGATGAGATGTCTGGGAGGGTGTGAATTGAGACATACGACAACATCAGGCGATGACAGACATATATAAAGCCTGTGCTTAAAAATGCTTCTGAATGAGGGTGTGAATTTAGACATAGGGCGATATCTGGTGGCAATATATAAAGTCTGTTTTTGAAATGCTGGTGAATGAGGGTGTGAATTTAAGACATAAGAGCGGCGCCATCTGATGGCATATAAGACCCGATCTTAAAGTACTGATGAATGAGTTGCTTATGAAGGTGTGAGTTTTGAGAAATGGGTGCGACATCTAGTGAAGACATTTAATATAAAGCCTATTCTTGAAAAAAAATAATGGTTTTTAAATGTACTTGTTTCAATTATCGTTCTGTACGATGTGCGAAAAACAGTATAGGCTTACCCCAGTTTACAGGGTACAGACCTTTTACCATCATGGGAAAATAAAAATTATCGGCATGTATGTAATACACTTTGAAAGATGGAGAACAAAAACAAAATGGCGGATTTTGATGACGGAAGCGTTGAAGGCTCAAATTTGTCGATGTGATATGCAAGGTTTACGAATCAAAGGAGGTACTACCCTTATTACGAGAGATCAAATGCAATTTCACAAATCACAAGAAAAATTAACTATTTTTCAGGTCGTATTTAAAAGCGAGTTGTTTTAGTTGGGCGTAGATGTCATTCTTAACGTATCATTCATTGCTCTTTTTTGCAACTTTCCTCCTCCTCCTCCTTGTCCTCGGATGTCAGCCTTTGCATCTCTTTAATCTACGTAATGTTGTGTCAAAGTTTTAAAACCAAAAAATCCAAACCACCAAAAAAAACGAGGTCTGATTATCTGTGTAAATTTTTGTCTTCTGGTCGTTTTATTTTAATTTTTATATTTTTATTCTTCATCCCATGCTGTATTTGATTTACAGCCGTAGAAAATTTTTGGTTTTTTTGCATTGCTACTGAAAGGCGAAATTATTTTGATTTTTGTGGTTAAGAAAACAAGTAGTTTTTAATTATTTTCACATATACCCATTAAGAAAAAATGCCTTCCAGCGCAATGAACGTTTTCACCATTGCATGTAGTTAATACCCATACCATAACACAGGAAAACTATTTTTATTTTTTGGTTTTCAAAGTCATATGATTCATAAGCGGTGTTAAATAAATTGTTGAAAACGGTTTGCAAATTTGTTTCATTTCAACGGACGTTTTCTTTGTTTGATTTGATTATTTTACTGCACAGGTTTTTGTACCATCGAACTTTTTGGTTTTACATGGTTTGAAAAATGAACCGAAGGGCTTCGGACGATAAGCCTCATTTTTAAAAAATTGTTCAGGAGAGCAATTTTTTTCGGATGAGAAACTCCATAGAGTGCCACACTTACTAAGCAACAAGATGATTTTCTATATTAGGCTGCCATTTTCTGGAAAATCCTTCCCGGATTTTCCAGAATGATAAGTCACGTTTGGAAAAAAGTGTGGCTTATCATTATATTTTTGCCGGAGCCCTTCAACTAATGAACCTATAATATGAAGAAAATAAAATGTTTACTTACTCAGTTAATTTGTTTTCACATAAGTTGAAACAAAAAGTACAGTCTACGTTTTTGACATAAACGGTAGCTTCGAAGGATAAAACAAGCAATGTCTACAACCATTTTTCGTGTTGTTAAATGATTTCTCTTCAACGACATCTTTAACAGACGTAACGATACGATGTCTGTTTTCCTTTAGTCTCGATATTTGTACCATGTGTAAAATTGGTATAAGCAAGGCAAGTCTGGTTCACCCTACTGAAACGAGATTTTGGTCTAATCATTTTTCTCTACTAGTAGTAATAACTCCATTATAGGCAGGGCCGGATTTCCCATTAGGCCCGGACCTAGGGTGGCAATATCTTAGGGGCGACAGAAGTGGCATAAAACATTAAAATTATACATTAGGTATACAAATGTCGACTTTTATTAATACCCTCAAAAACGTTCAATATTTTTTGCACTTACACTAAACTTCGTATTTTGATTGATATTTTGGCAAGGGGGTGTGGGCCTATGGCTGGAAAACTACTAAATCCAGCCCTGATTATAGGATGTACTCAAAAATTTCGTCATAACTAAAAATTTACAAAATTAAATCGCTTATTCAATACCTGGCAATACCTTACTTTTCGCATTTATACAAGATGCAGCTAGGGATTCTTGTATAAGATGTCTTATATTCGCAAAAATAAGTTATTTACTTAAATTTCTAAAAGCATTCAAACCCACACTTTTTTTTATAAAACAATTTTTTAATATATCAAGGTATAGGATGATTTATGACACGATGTAAATGGGCCAGATAAAATATATGCTTCCACTTAAAAAAATGAGAGAAAAAAAAGCACTAAAAATTCATCTGGGATGAACCACAACAAATTCCAAAATTTACAAGCGGTGAACCTCTCAGCATTCGACAGTTGCACCTACGCACGATCCAAGATTTATCATTTCCTTACAATTGCAGAAAACTATAAATAATACCAGTTTATAATAAAAGAATCAAAAAACAAAAGAGCAGTAAGTAATGCATTCACCCTTCCATCCTCCACCTATCTGTACATTCGGCATAAAATTGGTCCCGTGTGTATAGTCTGGGCTTGCCCGAAAATTACATTGCACATCATCCTCCTTTCACACAATAATTTTGTATAAATGTAGTAGTAGCAGTAGCAGTTCATAGAAGGGGAGGGGGAGATAAGATGAAATCGAAATACTTGACATTGACCCAGCATGAAATAAAAGCGCTCTACACTGTATGTACATGTCCTAGTGACCATTATTATATTATATCATTAACTTAGTTCCAGCATAAATGTTTTCGACGCTCCACTTGGTTATTCAGAATGGAATCGAAACTGGTACAGCCATGTTGGCAACGCAGTGATATCTGAAAGTAAAAAATTTATTATTACACATTTGTATCACTTTGTATTTATTATTGTTGTTACTACCACAGGTTGAACCTCACTCAATCTGGGATCCGATGGTTCGGCAATTGCAATTTACGGTGTATTCTTCGATTTATAATTTTTCATTTTACAGAATTTTTTTTTGATCATAATTGTTAAATTTACAGTAAAAGTGACAAGCCAAGTTTTGCTGGTTCGGAAAATCCGCTGATCCAGCCATTAGGTCCCAGGCTTTCCGGATTAGTGAGGTTCAACCTGTATTTTAAAAAAACTTTTTAGCAGACTCACTTTTTGGCTTTGTACTTCTCTCGAACAGCCTGTTGTGGATGACTAGCTGCGCTGACCAGCATTTTGTGCAATTGAACCAAGCACGCCGAGAAGTCGTTGACATCGTATCCCGTCATCTCCCGCATCTCGTCACTCTGTTGAGATGCAACAAACACAGCGAACGTTCAGAAGACTGCAATACTTTTGTGTCAAAAAAAAATCTAGAACAAGGAGACAATCGTCGTCTATTTACCCAAATTTCGCTACCGCACATGAAATGCGCCAAGCAAACGGCTGCACCAGCAATAACGCTGGGAAGAAATTGGAGAAAGGGGTCCGCTTCGAGAAGTGTCAACTCGCAGAGATACTGAAATTAAACAATAACAAAAAACGCAATCAACACCCACATTCCAAACTGAAGAAACTAGGAGGGAAGGGGTGGGGGGTGTGGCGTAAACATTTACCATAGCAAGATATTCTGCCATTTCGTTGGAACGAGCAATCCTGCAAAACCTCTCCAAGAAGTAAAAAGCGGTCGGAATGGCCAAGTCAAACGACAACACTTTCAATATGAGATGTTCCATTTTCAACACCTGCAGAGAACAGGAAGCCGTTTAACTTACAAAGGACTGGATTATCTCTCACACAAAAAAAAAAAAAACAATTTTTTGTCACAAATCAACTTACCTGTCTTTTAGTGTAGGTATCATCAGTGATGAAAACAAACTCTCCAACGTCAGGAGGATAAATCTCTTCGAACTTCCTGCAAAAATCGGGCAAACCCAATTTGAACAAGGTGTCAAAGGAACACAGTCCAAAGCTACAAAAAAAAAAAAAAACTTACGCAGCAATGAACATGCAAGCGGTGCCAACAAGCTGCAGTTTTGTGCGTAACACGGACATGTACGAGAGAAAACGGTCGATGTAGTTGATGGCCAAATGAAGGGTTTCGGTCTGCAATTTGTATTCCTCTCCAACTTCGACGAGCCAGTCAACCAGTATGGATCGCATGTTGGACGTGATGTCAGGCTGTTTCTTCAAGTAATGAGCCTTCGGTCTGTGTCTTAACTGCAAAAAAAAAATTTATTTATTTAAATAAATAAACGAATCTGTCAAATCACACCACCATCACACGAAGGAATAAAAAGCTGTCAACTCACTTCGAGATGTCGTAAATGCTGATATATGTCTTGTGCGTATTCCATCGGATAACAAACACTCCTGTAGCAACTGTCAGTTATTTCTTGCTCCATACAGGACTCGTCCAAAACCATAGGCGAACCTGAAAAACACAAACACCAAAAATTTCAACACCAATTCATTTCGAGCGAGACCTGCTCCGATGGTTTTTTTCTTGCATCATCAATCAGCCAACCTTCAGATCTAGCATCGCTGTAGTCGGATTCCACAATGGGAAGCGAAGTGAGGGGTAGACGGTGAAGGGCTGTGACGCTCGGTGGCAACCGGCTCGTCGACGTTTGACTGGACGAAGCGGACGATGAACTCGCCTCCAAAGACATGTCTTCCACGGGCACGCTGTCATCGTGTATCGCAAAGCCAAGATGGCCTGGCCTGACCTGCTGTTGCGCTGGAGGGATGTTTTCATTTTGATGATTTTCATCGGAACAACCCTATAGTTGAAAATCGAAAATTTTTTTATAGTATACGAAGACTATCCATATAAAACATTTCAAATTAGATATTTTGCAAGATAAAGATATCAACTCAAATGTCCAAATTATTCAATACTAGTAAAAAGCCTGCCAATCGACAAGCACCTGGTGTCATTGAAAAACTACATATTTTTTTTTTGGGATTTTAATTCCACTACTATTTAATTGAATGGTAGACTTGCATCAGCAAATTATTATAGTAGATGCCGAACGGTTAGTATTTTTGCATAAGCTTCAACTACAGGTTGGTGGGCGGAGTTCACGTAGAATATATGGTTAAGATAAATGTCAATCTATTAATATTTAACTAAATTGAATTATACTCCATTTCACATTAGCTGACACGGAATTGGCTTGAGGCAGTCAAGGGGCGAGCTAGGTGATCACTGTGTGACCACTGATCACACAGCAACTGAAACGTGTGAGAGGTACGCTCGTCAACCATTGGCTGATTAATTTAGCTTCCTCATAATTGTGCCAGCTAATTTGGGATGGAGTATAGTGTCAATGGATATAAATATCAGTCTAGGTTGATTAAAAAAATACAACATTAAAATATGTAATTCATCTTAAACGATATTCTACTTAAACTGTGTCCAACAACCCAAGGTCAAAGTTTATTTTTGTTGGCGATGTATGACTTTTCCCGCTACTTTCCGGTTAAAGTCAGGCCCAGTCTGATGTTGACTATTTGCTTGTACTTAATTATGGGTTTATTGTGCAGGTAAGGTTAGGAAAAACAAAACAATACGTTTCTTTGTTTTTCCTAACCTAACCTGCGCAATAAACCCATAATTAAGTACAAGCGAATAGTCAACATCAGACTGGGCCTGGCCATAACCGGAAAGTACCCTTTTCCCCTCCTAGAACTTTTTATCCCTTAAAACACTTTATTTAGGGCAAATGATGTCATCAAAAAAAATGTTGCATTATAACAAAAAAATAATGTCCAGCATTTTTTAGGGTCATCCCTAAAAAATGCCAAGGTCGTTACATACTGGTTCAACCCAACCCACAGTTAAGTAAATTGTTAAAACATAATTTGCATACAATTTTTTATTTTAGATAGTTTGAAAGATTTATTAATATTATTATTATTATATAATACTGAAAATCATCCGAATTCTAATAATCAAAATATAATGTACTTAATGAAATGTCCATACAAGACTTGACCGTTATCCAACTTGACCACCATTTTAATTGGACGTTATCTATTGTAATGGTACCTCAAGTTGATTGCAAGATATAGGGAAAGATTATAATCAAAATATATTGTTTATCTATATATCTATGTAGAAAGTCAACGGTTACTTTTTATTTTGTGTAGTTCCCCCCCATCACTATTTTCCCTCCACCCCCTCTCTTCCAACGGTTTATCCAACAGTTACCTGAATCTGCTTAGCCGTTCGGAATGGTTGAACACGGACGTTGGTGGCGTTTAATGTCCCCAAAGCAGCTCGTTTGTTGGCTTGAGATTGAACGACTCGTGCTGATGGTTCATCTCGTTTGTTTCTTCGTGCTACCAACACGTTGATATTCATGTTTTCCACGTCCCTCTGACCACCACCATCGGATGCCGACATTTTTGTTTTGCCTCCGTAGTTTTTCAACCGAAATTATTTTTCTCAACTAGCTACTAAGGATGTTGTTTTTGAAAAAACCAAAAACAAAACGAAAGCCACAATGGTGTGGCTTTGTAAAAAACAAAACAAACTGTTTTGAGAAAATAAAATGCTCTCGTTCGTGCGGAGGAGTTTTCGTTATACAAGCGGCGCACACCACAACAATAGATAACGAGTTGGTGCCTCTTGCTTGGTTGAAAATTGTTGTTGTGTGTTGCCTCGCTTGCCGCTTGAAAATTGAATCGGTTGTTGAAACACCCCGCCGCCCGCTATGAATGAGCCAATCCAAGGAAAATGAGCTTCTGATTGGTTTAGAACTTGTCATGTGATGGTTTCCGGCGCTTTTAAACGACTATCGGTAGCGCGAATTTGGTACGATTGCAGTTTGAAAAATGTCGGTCACGTGATTGTGTCTAGCTTCACGCAGCGTGGAATAATGGCCATATTGTATCTCCTGTTGAAATTATTATTATTTTTTATTACGTTCATATGATTCGAATTTGGAATTAAATTAACACAAATACACTGCGTCACGACAATACCAATATATTGTAGTGGTATATAGGTATATCAATCAATATATATTGTATATCGATATCCCTATAAGCGATATCGCCAAGTAAAAATCTAAAATAAAATGTAGCTGAATATTTTAAATTAATTGGTCTAAAAAAGGAGTACGTTTTTTTTTAATTGAAGGGCCTCGTGTAAAAGGGTGTTAAGTAATATTTTTTTTTTGTTGTTGTTATAAATGATCTAGAAGCAGTTTTCGAACGTGTTAGGTGCAATTCTATCTTCCAAAGGCACAATTTTGAGCAAAATAACACTTATGTGCAAAGA